>JAQGBX010004333.1:0-15539 GCA_034698745.1 Megaphyllum sjaelandicum | reverse complement strand
CGTCGGCGAGAGCTCCGAATCAGTCTGGCAGCCAACACTAACCAATTCCCTGGGTCGGGAGGACATGAAGTTCAGGAAATCTACATCTACACTCCAGGGTGTTTCAAAAGTAATAGTCAATAATTTTAGGGGTTGTGCTTGTGGAAGGTACTAAACTGAACATGTTTTGTAGGAACCTAGGGGTGCCGACGTAATTTAAAAAGTTATGAATGTTCTAATTTTGGAATTTTTTAATATGGGAATAACGGGGTTGCCCTTGCGCATAGCTTTCCTTACAAACCTTGGTGCTATGCGGAACAGTCTTTCGAAAGGGGCACTTCCGTTTACTCCCATGTTAAAAAATTTCAAAATTAAAACATTCATAACTTTTTTAAATGACGTCAGCACCCCTTGGTTATAATACTAAACATGTTCAGTTTAGTACCCTCTACAACCCCTAAAATTATTGTCCATTACTTTTGAAACACCCTGTATATCTTATAAATTAGGATTTTTTACAGCTACCAAGCATTTAAGTAGCCGTGAATTGAATATTGTTTTGACTTCCCATTTGAGTTGTATGTAAGCTTGATGCCATTCATTTACTTTTTTATTTTTGATTATAGATGGATCTTGCAATAAACCTGACGCACCTGATCTGGTTGCGCAAGTTGTTGATAATACACATCAACTGCACCTTTCAGAAAATGATTTGCAACACCCAGTTCCCTATCACTCCTTTGGGGCCACTCCATATATGGACAAAAATGAAACATTTATGGCTGTTGATTTTGAAAAAGAACTTTATCCATTTCCTAAAAACCGCATTACGACAGTAATTGAGAGACGCTCTTGGCTATCTGGAAGCACTCAACCGCCTACCATGCACACCAGTGAACGAAATAAAAACTCAAGTTTTGATTATAAAGATCAATGTAAGTCTCCATTGTTGGAAAGTGAGAATAGTCCTCACAATTGTACTCTATTTAAGACTCCAGAGACCTTGAGCAGCTCCTTGAACATATGGGACAGTACATCCACTACTTCTGATATGGAATTTACAGGTTCAGAACGCTATGAACTAGAATCAAATTTTTCGGAGCATTTAGAAGTCCAATCAAACATGTCGGAAGTGAGTGGTGTTGATGAAGAAATGGCTCGCATGAGGAAGTACCTCCTCGAGGTTTCTCCACAAGCATACTCACCCAATCAGCTAAGAAATTACCAAGAGCTCACCAGCAATAACTTTGATCTTCTACGAGCCAAGGCTACCTTGGAAGGACAAGTGGAGGCGTTGCTCTTGGAAGTTGATCGGGGGAAACGGGAACGAGAGCATCTTCATTCTCAGTTGTCGTCAGCATTAGTCAGCTCATCTGCACATTCTGCACTTGTAACAAAAACCCAAAAGGAAGGAGAGTTGTTGAGGCTAAGACTGGATGAGTTGGAGGGAAAGTTAAAGGAGTCCAAAGGGATGTCGTCACAGTTGTCCTGCATTTTGGAGGCCAAGACTGAAGAGGCTTTACAGTATAGAGAAGAAGCAAACCTCTCTGAAAAGGATGCCCAGCAGGTGAGGATCGACCTGACTGAATTGAAGGTTGAAGTAGAGTCCAAAGATGGTGCTATACGTGGGCTGAAAAACAAAATTGCCGAGTTGCATGTAGAACTTCATACCCTTTTAGGAATGAAATCCAACATCCATGAAGAGCTTGAGTCCTGCAAAGGACAGTTGGCTTCCGAGAGGAAAATGAAGGATTGGTACAAGCAGAAGCTGCAAGATTCACAGGCTGTGAAGATCAAGATACAGCAGGAAGTGATTGCCCTGCAAAACACAAAGGCTAATTGCGACTCTTTGGCAGAAAAACTGAGGCTTGATCGTGACCAAGCGAAAAAGCAACTTACGGAATTGCAGGAGAAAGCGGTGAGGGAGAAGGAGGGCCTCCTGAGGCACTTGCAGAACATCGAGTCAGACATGCAAGAACGAGAAGCCTCCTTTCGACAGATGCACACGGACAAGGATTTAGTGGAGGGTGCCGTGATGGAGCGCATACGAAAAGTAGAGGAAGAGCGATCCAGGTTCACTGAGGAAGAAATTTCAAAAAATGATTTGGAACATCAGCTGCAGAGTTCTTTGGTAGAAATTGAGGCGAAGACAGCATTTGTGGCAAAGCTGGAAAAAAACATTTCCCAACTGATGAAACAGGTGACAATGATGCAGAAAACTTTGAATGACAATGAGCTTGAGAGACATTCCATGAGGGAAGCTCAAGTAGACCAAGAGGGCAAGATAAAGGAACTTCTTATATCGCTGCAGACTAAAGAAGAATATTTGGATAGTGTTAAGAAAGGCTCAGCTGCTCTTGAAATAGAGCTAAGGTCAGTCCGACAAGAGAAACTTGAGATGGACGACACGCTAACAGAAGTAAGAGAAAATATAATGAAACTGGACTGTAGGTTGAGGCAAATGAAAGATGAGTTGACTGCAAAGGTGACCATCATCAGCCAGCTTAAGCAGGAAAACGTCATGCTTGTTGGAGATGTTAAGATGAAAGCTGTTATCATTGACGATCATAATCGATTGCTATTAAAGTTGGAAGAGCAGTTAAAGTATTTGAAGAAGGAGTGTGAAGATGATCACATTTCCAAATCAGTATTGGAAAGTGAGAAAATAAAGCTAACCAATGGGCTCATGGCAATACCAACAGCATATGTTACTGCATCCAATGATTGCATGAAAGCTAATGTCCACAAAGAAGCTTTTTTTATTGACAATTCATATGTGCAGACTCGTACTACTGCAGTAGACATTTCCTCAATTGACAAAGTTGATAGCTTGCAAGGAGAGGCAAGCACTGAGCTATTGTCATTGAGTTTGGAAGGAAGCAAAGATTTTATAGTTGCAGATGCACGAAAACAGATTAATCAAAAGCTCCTCTTGTCAGATGTTGACACCCAAACTGACTCTTTAGATGTGCAGGAATATAATACGGTGAGCAGTGATGAACATTGTAAACAGCTTGATGCACTATCCAAGGAAAAAGAACGAGATTACAAAGAACGCTGCCGGCGTTATGAATCAAACATAAATGTGCTTACCAAGAAGCTTCGAGCATCTTTAAAGGCTTCCAAAAAGTCTGAAATGGAGATCAAAGTTCTGGAAGAAAAGTTAGCAGAAATGACAGTCAATAACAGTGCATCCGACATATCCAATGACCAGAAATGCCCGCCGCAAAATATTACCAAAAGACGGGATACCAAATTGTATTATTTTCGAAAACGAATCACTTTGTTGGAAATAAAGGTTAGTGTGTTGCAAGTTTGCAGTTCTATTATGAATTCTCTCATCATGACTACATGTCTTTGAATTTGAGCATTGCCAATAAACCAAAAGCACAATGCAGTTTTGAAAGATTACCTGCATTTAAAATTGTTGTAATTGATGATTCCATAGACTTGCAATGTGTGAGAAACAATGAATACATGAGTTGTTTGTTTTTGGAATTATCATTAATGTAAAAGTGACAACGAGGACAGGTCATGGTAATTGAAGTAACCAATAAATTTACATTGATTTTTACTACAGGAATTAAATATTTAATTCACTTGAAGTTTGTTTAATTGATAGGGAAAAAAACCTTGAAAAAACATTAACAGATGTTAAAACCCCCTGCTCGTTTAAAAGTTTGTTTTAATGAAATTTAAAATTTTTTATTGTTCGTATTACTGGTTTTTTTTTTTAATTTAATTTTTTATAATAGGCTTTGTCTTTAAAAGATTGGGGAATGTTTTAGTTTAAAACCCACATCTTCGTGACCTGCGCATTCATTAGTATTTTGGGTTAACAGTATGAAAATTTTGGAAAACAATTTAGTTAAAAGATTTAGTTCAGCAGTTGTTAATTTACTTGAAAACAAGTAAAATTATACTAAATTTAAAATATATTAATACGTATACATTGTTATATTAAAATATGTAAATATATTAATATTTCAAAAATATAAATGTACGTTTATTTCTTTTAAATGCTGAAACCGTCCATTGTTAACTTTTCAAGATGACCGAAATGGAACGGTTCACTAAAGAAGAGACGCAGCGTGCAGATACAAATCAACAAATGCTGGTTGAACTGGAAAAAGAACGAAGCAGATTGCAGAGTGAGAACTCGTTATTTGTTTCTGATTTTTATGATTTTAATAGCATGACTAGGTTTATTGCTTCGACATTTCAATTGTAGGGCCTATTATTTTGAAGTTGAAAGACTATTTTTTTCTTAAACCTCAATTTTTATTCATGCATTTGGTGAATATCATTTTCTGGTGTTAGTTATGTTGAACTCCTGATAAAGTAAATATATATCAAAGGTTAATTTGTAAGTCACACAAGCATTACACTTGCACAAACTTAATTATTTATTTAAATGTACTTCAAGATGGA
The DNA here is from genome assembly GCA_034698745.1 of Megaphyllum sjaelandicum. NCBI lineage: Eukaryota > Metazoa > Arthropoda > Diplopoda > Julida > Julidae > Megaphyllum > Megaphyllum sjaelandicum. The sequence goes on along the minus strand of JAQGBX010004333.1, from coordinate 11,129 downwards.
ATACTTTTCTATAACACAATTCAATCATTTTATATTCGTTAAGCTATTGTTGAAAACAACAAGACTGTGACAGAAAACATGGCAAACATCAATTATCCATCAGCTGATGGAAAAAGTATTCATGGCGAATTAGATGTGCAGAGCCGAAACCTGGAAGTATGGAAAGAGCACGTTGAAAGCGAACTACGGGAAAGTCTGAAGGACGTCAATCAGAAACTATCTGCTGAGCAGGAGAAGTGCCTTGAACTGCGAAAACATGTAAATATCATGATTATCACATAATTTCAAGTTCCAGGATCGATGAATTGTTAGGGCGATATACAGGATACTACCTGATTCTGTTAAAGGAATTATGCTTTAGTTTTAAAAAGATTTTAATATTTCACCCCATGCCCGCTGTAGTACAATTCGTTTGACCTGATTTATTTCAGTTTTAGAAGAAATCATGTCAAGGTTTCGTTAAAAAAAATCTGGATTCCTGCATAGCTTATTTTAAATGAAAATGAATGGATTAATTTCAACCTGTCAATTCGTGAACCACGAAAAGTACATTAAAATAAATGTGCCTAAGAAACTTTTTTAGCACTTCTGATATTAGGTAGCACAACTTTTTTATCATGTTTAGCAGCAAAGTTTGGAAAACATCTGCAGAAATAATCCAATTACTACGGTTTAAGTACGCTAATTATTATTTGCATTATAGCATGGCTGGGTAACAAATGTATTGCGGAGCTTTTTTCAATGGTCCACTGCCCTATCAGGAAGAAGCATTGTTTATTTAGATATCTTTCTTTCCATTTTTTACATATCGAAATTACCAGTGGTGTACTGTTTGTCATTTTAAGGGAAATTTCCTTTCCTTTGAAATTAAAAAAAAGTCTTAGTTTTGGCGAATGAAATAACATAATGGTCAAATTTTAATATTTCGAGGTGACTTGTTGTCCACGGTTAAAAAACAAGGCCCACCTCTGCATTATTATAAGCATTATAATCACACTGGGTGAATTGTTTTGTAAAATTTTGGAAATCACTGAAAATTAAATCCTTTCCCAATATGATTCCAAATATCACAACAAGTTGTAAAAATAATTAGTTTTGTGATATTATCCTTCTTGACATGTTGACTTATTTTGAAAAAAAAATGACATTTTTTCTTCAATTTTGCGGATTAGAAAGCGAAAATACACATGTCAAATTAAATATTTTAGATTTTCAAGGAAAAGTTGGAAGGCAGTAAACTGGGCAAGCAAGTCACAAGTCTTAAGGCTGAAGTTGAGGAACTGAAACGTCTTCTAGATGCCAAAAGGCTTGAAGTCATTGATTCGGGGAAACATCTTGAGGAAAAACAGACGTTGGTATTAAAGTTGAAATCAGAAATCAGTGAACTTCAATTGAAGCTGTCACAGAGTAAAAACGAAGTTGCTTGCCTCAACAAAGACTTGGAGGAGGGAAGAGCCAAAGATCCTGTGTTGGCTGACCAAATCAAAGTACAAGCATATGTTTCAATGTCGGATCAAGTCATTGCTGTTCGTTGTGATTCTCATATTCACCGTTTTCTTCTTAGACGCTGGGTTGGCACCTTCAACAGAAAAACCAAGAACTGCTTATCCTGAAAGATCAACATAAACAGATAGATATACATTACCACTCAGAAATAAAGCAACTGACAAATGCTCTACAAGAAGCCAAATTAGAATTAGAGAATGCAAAGCTGGAGCTTCAATTAACATTAAACGAAAAAATCGAGTTTCAAACTAAGAGCACGGATATGAGAACAGCACTGAAACTAAGCATTGAGCGAAACAAGGTGTGTTGTAAGGTTGTATAATTATTATATCGGGCAATTAAGGCTGATATATAGAATTACATATGGTATGAACGAGTAACTGGCATTCAAGCTGCTTACGTTATATTTCAGTCCCAAAATGTTGAGTTTCAGAATGTGATGAAAAAATTCTGAGAAAAAATCATTAGATGAATAATACTTATTTGTGAATACTTTTTCCAAAGTGTTGAAGCAAGATTAAAGTTAAATATACCAGATAAAATGCGTTCATATGCAACCAAATTATTCATAGTAGTTCCAATTTTAGTTGACAAATGGCTGAAATATATAATATTTTCTACATTTGAGAATTTGTGTTTGTTTTGCTGATCATTATTGTAACTTTCAACTGCTTAAAAATTGCCCCTGTTCCAATTTCTTCAGCAGTTACAAGAATTCGATTACTTCTCAATATTTGGTCCAGTTTCAATAGTGGCCATTAATAAATAGAAAATATATGTTGCTCTGAAAATTTAAGCTGGGATTTTTATAGGCACTGGACAGTTTGAAAATTTTAAAAACGTGTAAGCATTTGAAAACGGAAATGGGCATTACAAATGTTGAAAAAATTTAGCTCTATATTTTTTTCGTTTTTAAGTGGTCTGGATTGTTGAAGTCAAAAACCAGTGGTGCCTGATTAAGTTGCCCTAAATGACAAACGAGAAGTGCATCTACACAAACCTTTTATTCTTTAAAAATTAAGCTCTGCACTATTATGAACGAATTGATCACTAACAGGCTTATTTTTCTCAGGCTCTTCAAGCCGAATACAAACATTTTTTGACGTCAATGAACAACTCTAACGACAAGCCTTGCAGCAATCTCGTGGATTTTCATCTTGTGGAATCCCCAGCGCCATATGACGAATCCCTCATTGCTTCTCTCTTGAATCAAAGCACAAGTCTTCCTGAAAGCAGGCATGGAATTTTTCCAATATTTATTTATTTTAATCATTACGAAATAATGAAGTTTTCCTGTTGATAAGAAAAGCATGTGCAAATTACATGTAGTATTTTATACTAAACAAATACTTTAATTTCTAAACTAAAATATGAAAAATGTTTCACAAAGATACGCCACTACTGAACACTTAAGGGCAGCTTAGAATAACATAAAACATGCTTGCATTGTTTTTAATGATTTTTTGACATGTATAATATAACGCATGTGTGGCAGGGATATTCCGGAAAATCGAAACTTCAGCAGGTATTTTTACCGTTGACTAGAGATAAGGTTTTCAGGAAGAAATCATATACACCAATGTAATATTTTATATTGTCAGGGTGTACGTATTCTTATATTGTCTACAAGTATAAACAAGGTGGCAAACAAGTCCTAAAAATCCTAAAAAGTATTAAAAAAATAAAAAGTCCTAAATACGTACCCTCCGAAGAATTGTCGCAAATGATTTTAAATGTTCTTTGACAACACTGCCTTTAATTACCTTAGTGCAAGTGCAGTTTAACAATATTAGCTGAGTCTAGCCCAGTTCAAGTGTAGTTTGGCAGAACTGCACCCAGCTAAGCACAAGGGCAGTTTGGCAGCACTGTATCTAGCTTGAAAATGTCTGAAAAAGCCAGGGAAGAATAGATTATTTTGAAAAAGTCAGGGAAATTCAACTTGGTTAGCTCAGGGCCCATTTTCCGAGTAGAAATTTGCAAAATTGTCCTCGTTTTCTTCATGTACAAATTTGCAATTTTTCCACGCTTTCTGAGATCACATTTGTAAAATTTTCCACGTTTTTCGTGTACAAATTTTCAAAATTGTCCATCTTTTCCATGTACACATTTTTAAAATTCTTTAGGTTTTTCGAGTATAAATATGCAAAATTTTCCACGTTTTCCAAGTAAAAATTTGCATAATTTTCCATGTTTTCTGAGTACAAATTTTCAAGATTTCCTCGTTTTCTGAGAACAAATTTAAAAATTTTTCCTCGATTTCGGAGTAAAACTTTGCAAAATTTCCCACGTTTTCTGTATACAAAGTAGGAAAACAATTTTCTACGTTTTCCGTGTACAAATTTGCAAACTTTTCCACATTTTCTGATATCAAATTTGTAAAGTTGCCCACGTTTTTCATGTAGGCCTACATATTTTCAAAATTTTTTAGGTTTTCCGAGTACAAATTTGCAAAATTCTTTAAGCGTTTCAAGTAAGAATTTGATAAGTTTTCTACATTTTCGGAGGACAAATTTGCAAGTTTTCCACACGTTTTCCGAGCACAAATTTTCAACATTTTCTAAATACAGAATTGTCCTATTTTAAAAATTTGTTTATGCAATTTTTTTTTAAATTGTTAAAATATTAAAAATGTATTTAGTAAATTTTGAAAAATATTTTGTATTGTCGATTTTTAAAAAAATGTCAATTTTTCACATTGTCATTGGTCAGGGAAATTTTTTTAAAACCTGGAAAAGTCAGGGAAGTAGAAAATGAAATTTCTGGGAACCCTGACTTGTATTTTTGAGTTATTATAAATGGGAAAAGTCCTAAAAAGTCCTAAAAATTGAATTTTAGAAACCGTTTGCCACCCTGCATGTAACAGCTATGGCTAATGTCGCTATCACAGTTGAGTAGGAAGTCTCACGAGAATTCTAGCATCAGTTCTAGGTTTGCATGATTCTAAAATACCCATAGGCAAAAAAATACAACTACAACGGTTAGTGTCACTATGTCATTAAATTTGTATAATTGTCCATTTGCAATATTTAATTTATCATCATCATTAACCATAGTTGCAAAGCCCGTTCGAGTTATAATATGTAATTACTAGCGGTAATACCCGGCCTTGCCCGGATAAAAATTGTGGTTTGATTTGTTAACCCCTTTTATGCGATCAGGAGTTAGATTTAGCTGTCCTTTATTGCCAGTAGATGGCGTCATACGACCTGGACGCAACCAGGAGGGGGGACGGGAAACCTGTTTGACAGTTTTATGGTCCGAGGCAAATTAGAGAAGATTTATGGCCTTGTTTTCCCCGCGGAGTTCGCACTCCTGGGGTGTGTCACGAACGGCCAATCGTATACGGACTTGCCGAGCTCATCGTACGGCCCGTTCGCCACAAACGCAACAGGATTGGCAAGCGTCAAAAACAAAATGGTGTCGTTTTCTATTTTATATATATAGATTTTCATGCCTCTCAGAGCATAATTAATGTATCAATATTTAAGCGATCTTTTTCAGTTTCAAAACTGAGAAATTCATGAGAAATTTTTCAACTTCCCTGTTTTTAGCTCGACCTTTCCAGCAGTTAAAAAAATGTCCCTATCCACTAGAAATGCAAAAAATTGGAAATATGCCAATGCAAGGAATACTATACTTACATGCTTTGCTTTTTATACTTTTATGCTTTTTATAAACAATAACTTTAACATTATTTGAGCGAACTAACCATGATACTAACAAACTAACATGAACATCATGATTCATCTCAAACTGAAGAATACACCGATAACCATATATGCCAGAAGGGGCAGAGTCCCCTTAGCGCATTATCTATCTCTCTCATAAACAGTAGTCAAGATAGAACAAAAACTTTTGTCTGGTTATTCTTAAAATTTATCTGAAGTACATTTTAATGTCTCATATTAACCCTCATTGCTTGCATTTAAAGGGCATGGGGTTAATTGCATATTAATGCATTAAATTTGATGCTGATGTTATGTACTGCATTAACAGCAGTAACAATGATATCAAAAACCCTTAGACCTTTTCGAAACAGAGAATAGGAATACCATTATTAAAAGCATCATTGTATAACGAAGTTATTTCAGAAATGTAATGCTCTTCCTTAGCAAATTGTTCAAGTTGATACACACAATGACCCTTCAATATCAATTTTCTTCCTTGAAGAACGATTACATGGCTTGCCATCCACTTCATAGATATTTTTGTCTTTAATTCTCATATACACACGAACATTTTCCACGTGCCATTGTAATTATTAGAAAATAATGATGGGAGAATTAAGTTTTATAATAATGGGCAGTTAATAGTAGACAACTTACCAAAGTAGGGAAAGAAATCTGCAGCCAAATGTACTGATACTTCCTCAACCATATATACAGCATTGGACAAAAATGACCAATACAGTTAATAAAATCGTTATAAAAAATTTGTTTAAAAAAAAAATTATTCAGAAGTTTCATGCAACAAGGTGGCAAATCGGGTCCTCGAATGAATGCTTTTAGAAGACAAAAAGATTTGAAAATTCAAGTAATATTTTTGCAAACACTTCAATTTAATAAACTTACAAAGACTAATTTCCCCTAAGCAATGTTGCACATAACGCATATTTTACACCATAAATGTATACATTTTCATTTCTGTTATAAAAACAGAACTGACCACATTTGAGAGTTGGTTTTCACATTTCTAAGGCATGGATTCAAAAAAGATTACATCAGAAATATTTCGAATGTCAAATTTGCGGCACAAAAAATATTTTTTTTCATAAAACTCACTGCCAACCATGACATAGCATGCCAATTGCAAAACAGATGCAACCAGGCTTAAACTCGCCTAGAAAGAGATCTAAACGCGGGTTTCACCACATTACGCATTTCTACCCAGTAAATCTACCATGCCAATCCGCCAGCTTCGACCAGCGATGCCTTTCAATCTGCCAAATGCAGTAGTTAGACGCGTTATTTCACCCTGAGCGAGTCTCGCCATTCATCCGACCTCTTTAGGATAATTTTCCAGTCGACCGCGCGAGACCTCCACAGGTCACTGAACTTGGGGGACACGAAAATGCGGCAATAAAACATGCAGGGAGTAGCGGGGGGCGATTTGAGAAACCTGTCCGGCATCGGATTGCCGACGATCCGCCGGAGAGATCCGGCCACGACCAACCTTCAAAACTTGGTTTGGCCAGCTTTTGTTTTTAGGCCTAACAAGTTGGTACTCACCCTCGTGCCGCTTCCAGACTTTTGATCAGTTTTTTAATTTTCCAGATTTCAACGTTTCTGTCGGCCGATGATTCCTCCGGATTGTACGGAGCAGAAGACATGATCCACACTGTCGAGAATAGAATAGAATGATGAAAGAGTACACAAATTTCGGCATAAATAGCGCCGCCTGCGTTGCGAAGGGATGGCGCAATCTGGCACGGTTCGAACACTTTTGTCTGACCGGTTCTCGTGAGATTATCACGACTTTTTGAGCCGCTTTTCGATGTAATCGAGGCACCGAATCACTCTATCGCAAAAACGGGCAGATACGAGGACAATTATTCGTGGAAATTGCAAAAATACTCTTACGTACCTTTAAACTACTCCAACAACTAGCAACGTGTGGCACCATGTGATGTAAAAGAACTACAAAAGCCTTCCTACGCTATGACGTCACGCTGCGCCTGATGACGTGACAATGGCGCTTTGGCTTAAAACCGTAGCGGGGGCCGATCAAAAACTTCAAACAACTAAATTCCCCAATTAAACATATCTTACGATTTCTTAGTACGGTGAATGTTTTACTAGAAAAGAAAACATGAAACCCGAATGTCACATAACCTTTATAGTCTTCTGGTTATAAAGACGATGTTAGACTTAGACGATAGAAATTAGCCATGATAAAAGCGCAACATGAGGGCCACCCATAAATTCCACGCACTAGTCAAATAGTCATACTACCTCGTTGAGCCTCTGACTTGTGGTAAGATATTATATGGTTTCATCTGGAAAAATACCTTTTTAATAAACTTCTACGCAGTTTTAAAAGTGAAATCTTATCATTAAACATACTGTACTGAGCCTTTGGATTGCTTTGCTTTCGAAAAAAACGCTTCAGACTTTGGGCATTTCCAGCACGTGTTTGCATTTTATCAGCGCGTGGCCAAAACATGACTGAAGACGGCGATAATCGCGTTGGTTTTGACCAAATGGGCCTGGACGACCGAATATTGAAGGTGATAATTAAAGTATTTATGTTTATTGGTATATTCTTCATTCTACTGTTTCCATTATCCCCCCCTTAAATAAAAGTCACTTTCTCCCTAACCCCCACTTCTCTGGTCGGAGCGACCATCCTCTCAAAGTACGCCTTTACTCTCCTAACCACGACTTCTATAAATTCTCTTTTTTCCCTCGCACGATCCCACCCTGGAACAACCTCCCTCGTATGGTTGTACAGGCTCCCTCCCTCGAATCTTTCAGATCTCTCCTAACTGCCATTCGCCCAATACAGGTGTGCGACAACATAAATCATGCTGACAATTCACCTCTGTCTCTCTCTGGGACTCTAAATCACCATAAGGCCTCAGCGCGGTGATGCAAACTAAACTAAACTAAAAATAGGAATCAGGGCGATAATTTTTTATAATAGTAACATCAAATTAAATTCTAGTCGATGTTTGTGATAATGTATTACCAAATATCTTTTCGTTTAATCGATTTGTTGAACCCTTGTCGAACTCGTGTGTCGTTTTAATTATGCTTTTTTTAATCTTTCAGCTCATCTTCCCTTTTCATTGGCAATGCCCATATATACCACTGTGCCCATTGGGCCTTTCAGATGTTCTCTCGGCACCTATGCCTTTCATCGTAGGTGAGTACAGTACATTTTCAGTGAAAACATCTTTTGTCAGTCGAAAAACATCACCATGCTGCTTTTGAGATTGCCGTCATAGATAATTCAATTCAATTTAACTCAGTACCCTACAGTCAGCAACAAAAGATTTATTTAGTGCACCTGTGCTATAGTTCGAAAATTGATTTTTCACGACTAGTTATATTTTTCATGCTTAACATTTCCACTTCAACCTCATCTTCATATGGAGCTGCTTTAACTAAATTAATGACCACATGCAGTATGATGAGTGCACATATGAAAAATCGGATATGGGGAACCCATAGTAACCATAGAGTGCAGAATGCACTGGTGCCTAAACTATTTGACCCCAACGCCCATGTCAAGAGCCTTTAGGTCCTAACTTGAAAATGGTGATAGATACAGCGATAAAGTCAATTAGAAAGTTGTGAGGAGTCCAACGATAACTTTAATGGTTCCCTTTGCAATATTTAAGAAATGACTTCTGGGATTCTAGGATGTTTGCACCCATGCTTAACACCAATACATTGCAGGATACTTTGTTATAGACTCTAGGACAAAGTTTGTTTAATATGAATCGAGCTTTCCTCCAATGTATCGGTTTTATGCATGGATACAATTGGTAAATTTAAATCCAGATCGGCTTCCCCCTCATGCCCAATTAAAAAAAAAACATGGAAAAAATACTATTCAACCTATACGATCCACCACGTAAACAAAACCTCACCAAACTTAACTCATACCTAGCAAAAATGCAAAATACCCTTGCCCCATCAAGAATCGAGGTAACCCACTCATGGACCGAGAATATAACTAAAAGAACTTGTAACAGCCTAACGTAAACTAAAACATAACAAAGTCCCTGGCCTGGACCTGCTGCTGCATGAAATGATCAGCCATCCTAATAATGATACCAAGAAGTTCCTTCTCGAACTTTTCAACAAAATATTCCATTCCCATATTTTTCCGTCAGCCTGGCAATCAATACTAGTATGACCGATCCATAAAAAAGGTGATAGGCAGGACCCAGCAAACTACTGCCCCAACTTCCTAGTATCGACAGCCGCCAAGCTCTATATGGCCATCATAACTAACTGTATATATAACTGGGCCATCCAAACCAATGCTATCCCCCCGAACAAACAGCATTCCTACGTAACAAAGGTACTGAAGATCAAATCCTAATCCTCAATTCCCTTATCAAATATAACAACTACAAACCAACAAAAGCACTTTACACACTTTTTGCCGACCTTTCGCGTACCTTTGACTCCGTTAACCATTTTCTACTTTAGTCCAAACTAAAAGCCCTCGGTCTACCTGAACACCTAATCAGCAACATTTCTTCCTACTATGCCTCCCTTAATTTTATAATTGAAGCATCCGATGGCCCAACTCACCCTATTAACATTACTTCCGGAGTCCTACAAGGAGACCCCCTAAGCCCACTTTTATTTATCCTCTTTCTTGCAGACCTCCCATCGTTTCTTCCACCAAACTCGGCATACACATTTCTAGGGAAAAAATTTAGATGCCTGCTCTATGCAGACGACATAGCCATCACTGCACCCTCAAAATGTAAACTCCGAGTAGCTTTCAAAGCTCAAAATAAATTCTTTAAGCTGAACAACCTCATCCTAAACACCAATAAGTCTAAAATAATCATATTTGCCCATGGCAAAAGAAAACTAAGTAACAACATCTTCACATGGCAGGATACACCTCTTGAGGTAGTTACCGATTGGAACTACCTGGGACCTTCCAAAACACTACAAAAGCAAGGAGTTATGCTTCGCTTTTTCTCCTCAAAAAAGCTAAATAACATCCATACCCACCAGACTTTTTGATTCCCTCCTACTCCCCATCTTACATTATAATGCCCCTGTCTGGGCCTGGGACCGAGCTAACAACTTCCCAAACACACAAGAAAAATACTTTAAACGAATTTTTCTCTTAAATTTTAACTCACCTGATTACCTAATAAACAATGAGCTATTCCTAACTCCCATAAACCTTCACCTCTCCCAGAGGACCTTCTCTCTCTGGTTCAGAACGCTCAAAAGACCAACCAATGATACCTCTCGAACAATATTCCTATTCTGGCTGGACACTTCCCGATAAATAGAACCCCCTGCAGAAATTCGTCGAGCTAACTCCCTCCTCCATCACAGCCCATTCCAACAATATCTTCTTCACGTATAATTACTCTCAAATAAACGAACTCCAACATATAGTCAAGCTTAAACTCTTATCCGAACACCAACAATATACCCTTTTAAAAATTCTTAATTTTACTAGGCACCCCACTACGCTAGACTGGTACTGGACAACAACATGAGGCAATCATACCTGGACTTTCCAGCCCCTTTTATCCTTAAAAGATTCCTTATGCAACTACGAATAGACCCTTATCACTTTTTCATACCTCCCAATTTTATTAATATTTACGCTTATAGTCCCTGTCCGCTATGCAACAAAGCTAACTTATCTGGGACCCACCTCCTTTTCGTATGCCCTCATACACACCTTACTCAACTCCGCCTAGCCAAACCTAGAGACATGGAGCCCATATCAGCTGATATTTTCCTACAACCACAACTTCTCTCCAAACTGGTAGAACCTAACTTATGGTTTCTCTACCAAATAGCCAAAGCATACCATCACTTGTTACCCAACCCCTAAATACTGGTATTTTAATAGAACAATACAAACACTCACACATAAATAATACCAACCGAAAATATCTAAACTCGCCA
>JAQGBX010004332.1:0-15539 GCA_034698745.1 Megaphyllum sjaelandicum | reverse complement strand
ATACGATTTTTAATGGTACCAATATGAACCATTATAATTTTCATACTGGTTCATAATGTTTTTTCCAATAGGGCAGTTCCTCTATAAATCGGACCCGCCATCATATATCCGGTCTATTCACTCCAATTATGTATGAGTCGTTTTTGGGCGCTTTTTTGCCTTAAGGAGTTTCGGAATCTTAAATGCTTAAATTTACGAGCAAAATATCGATGCCAAATTATAATATTTTTTGTAAATAAGAACTGTCCCATCATCCTCAATTATTTTGCCAGGTCGTTGTTTCATTTGTGTTAGTCTAAATGTTATGATTTCAAAATATGACTAATTTAAAACAAACCTTGCCTAGCCATGAAGAATTTCGAATAATTCGGATGGTTTTCGAACATTGACTCTGGAAACATTCTAATCTTTTGATTTGTGCAAATTTATACTTTCAATGAAAATTTGCTCAAAAATCCTTTTTTTTCTGTAAGAATTTAAGAGTATGTGTATGTACATGTATATTCCATCTGTAGCACAACGGTATTTTTAGCTTGTTGGTCAACATTACAAACACCCCTAAATGAAAACAACATGTGCTAATAGTGTGTTTATGAAACGAAAAGCTATTGTTAATTTGGCAGTAAAGAATGTCTGCTTCGAAAGACAGTTCTGGTAAAAAAATTATGTCCATGATCAAGTTGTCCACGCATGTTCCTCGAATATAGGTCACTATCTGTTATTGAAAAAGACCCGTTGATTATCTAATTGTTGTCATAACACACATCTAGCATGCGGCTATGGTTGATACACAAAGTCAAGTTTGAAATGCAAACCTCAGAAATGACCAATTGAAATTCACCTTCAGCAGGCCATTTCACCAAAACCTGTTCCTCTACGAAACCAATAGTTCATTCGCCCGCCAACCTCTTGCCAAAACCGAAAGTTGGCCACAGAGAATCGCTATTCAACCCGTGTGGTCAGGCTCACCTATATTGTCCAGCAGACAAACAAAATGTAGCACCTATCTAAATGAGGTCACGCTACATGTCCTAATTGTTCTTGGTCATGCTACGAAGTCATTTTCAAATAGTCAAGTAGTTTGACTAAATATCTGAAATCAGCTAAATTGATTTATAAGTTGTAAAATTTCTTAGTTATAATTAGCTGTCGTCTGCCGGTAATCATCCAGTAAGTACAAGGCAAAAAACTTTGGGCTAATTTTATGCAGTCCTCGGTTCATTAACGTTCCTTAACGGACATAAAATGGCTATCTTTCGATAATCGATCTCCATGAACATGCTCAATTTTCTCGCTTAAATTTTTAACAAAAGCGATGCAATTTTCCAAAAAAAAAAAAAAAAAGATACCATTTTTTCCTGCTAGCTACATGTTCATGTACATTTTTGTGAAAAAAATTAAATGTATACAAATAAAAAAATACTAGTACAGTAAAAAAATAGTACAATATACCAAGAAAAAAATCTCTTTGCAAACGAGACAATTTTTATAAAAAATAATCTTATAAATCGACAATCGTTTTTTTTATATTTGTTAAAAAATAAAATGTGGCATTTTTTGATAAAAATGTTTTGTTTTTGTTAATTTCATGACTTTAATCAAAGTCATTTAATCAAATCAAAGCCATCTAATCAACGGCATTTAATCAAAGCCGTTAATGTCACTTTTTATAGTCCATCTCGTATTTGACGGATTGCAGAAATGTAGTACACATTGTATGTCATTAACGAATCTACATTATACAAAAATGATTAACAAGCTACAGTGTTTTTTAGATTTTATCATCCCATGCATAGTTTATCACCGAATTAAGGATCCTTTATATGTTTTACATTACTGCATTATATTCAATTACAAAACAATCTTGCTATTTTTGTAAATTGAATTGTTTTTGAAAACCGAAAATGGAAGTAGAAGAGACAGTACTGCGCGTTATTATGCTAATTTATTCTGGAAGCAAGACTGTTTGGATAAAATGTTGACTAAAAAACTGAGTCAATCATTCGTGATTCTTGATCGAGCCATTAGGTGGCGCTAATCATCGCCTGATGCAACCTAAATGAATTTTATTGAATCAAGTACAGCAACCTCAAAATGCGAAACCAAAAATGGAGCATTTAATAAGCACTTAGATCGTATACGCCAAACGTTGAACAAATACAAATTATGAGCTTACTAAAAAGATAATCTTCGTACAAATATTTTCTCAACCTATAGACGAGCTATTATCATATAATGTGACACTTCACACTTGGTGAAACCATAAGGAAGTCGCTTAAAGTCCAGGTTAAGGTGTGTTTTTAGGGGTTAAAACACTCAAATTTATGCACTATGTATCTAATACTTAGGATAATTATTTTATCCAAGCATAGGCTGGGCATAAGTGTTTAATGCTGGAGTAAAAAATATTAAGGAAATTTGTACCAAAACAAACAATCAAACGAAAACATGCAAATAACATAAATACCATATAACACGAAAGTGACAGCATATGTTTTAAAAACATGTTAGCCTGACAAATGCAACAAATCGATTTGTTTTCGTGGTTTCCATGATTTGGTTTTAGTAAAATTTTAGCTTAAAATGCAAACATTTTCTAGGATGTAAAGGGAGTGTTTGTACATGTCCATTTACATGTTTTACTAATTTTGTGTATGGATTGTCCAAAATGAAATGCAGACGACATGCACAAAATATGCTAAAAACAAGCTAGTGTCAAACTGTTTTGCTTAAGCAAAATCATATTTCATACATGTTGAAAATATTCCTAAATAACATTGACTTGACCAGTTAGGACATTGATTTCCAAGACTATAAAACATGGCACAGTTTTCTAAAATTTAAAAGTAGGATCTCATTTCCACAGCACGCAATATCACAAAACATAAAATTTAAGAATTTTATTTTCATATTGCTTATATAATATGTAATAATTTCCGTAATGGTCATATCCAAAAAGAAAATATTAAAAATAAAATTAAAATAAAAATTAAAATGAAATAAAATTAACACAATTTTTTTTAATTTGGTATCAACCAGGATTTTTAAGGAAAATTTTGATGTTCCATTAGGCCTACATATATCTAAACCTAGGGACAATAACAGGGTTCACTTAGAAATTTCATATTCAACATCCCTGACTTTTACAGGTTTTTAAACAAATTTCCCTAAACAACGACAAAATGTTATACGCGATATACGCCTATCTTCCAAAATTAACATAGGTTTTTGAAAATTTTATTCATTTGTATTTTTTACATTTATATTTTGCAAATTTGTGCTCGGAAAAACGTGGAAAATTTAGCAATTTTGTCTTCGGAAACTGCCAACATTTTGCAAATTTGTCCTGGGAAACTGTTGAAAATTTAGTGCTAAGAATTTTGCAAATTTGTACGGACAATTAAAAAAAAAGTTTCTAAATGGGCCCCAAGCAAACCATGTAAAAGCATTAATTCTGGATTGTGACAGCATTTATACTTTGAATTTCCCTAACTTTCAAAGGTTTAAAAATTTTGAAATTCCCTGGCTTTTCCAGGTCTGGGGAAACCCTTCAATAAGATACTAACTTAATTGCCCAGCAAAGCGTTATTATCTACATTAATTAATTGTATTTTCTGCCATGCTATTGGCTCAAATTCACGAATTGCACGTTTTTGTCCCACTTAATGAACTTAAACCTCCCTCAACAAAAAGCACAAATCTCTAATGATTAAGTGTTATTTACGTCTTAACGAGGTGCACCATAGTCATTACTTAAGTCGTTCACACGTTAGGATTAAGTAACGACTATGTATCATTACAACAGTTTTTAAAAGAAACCATTACAAATCCTAATCCTATCTAGGTAGCCATAGGCTACGATTTTCTCACAAAGATGGCGGGGTCAATGGCCGAACCCCAGACACAGTTAAGGAAGGTAAAATGAAAAGAAGAAAAAAAAAATTAACCCATATCACCACCCTCTCACTCTATACAAAGACCTTAGAAAACTCGTAAGGTAAGGCATGAAAAGGTAGCACACGGAATTCTAAACGAGAAGGAACATTTTCGCATCAACATAAATAAAGGCGTGACGAAATTCTGTACTGGTTAGGATTTAGCGCCATTCACTAAAAAAAGGCTTTCTCCCACGAAATCCATACTCAATATTCTCGAAATGGGTCAATAGTAGAGCGTATTGTGTGATTAGGTTTGAAAAAAATGTAAAATTTGGGCCTGAGAAAAATCTGCTTATATAGATTGAAACATTTTCATTTATAGCCATTTTGCTAGGTTCTGCAAAATCCGCATCAATGAAATTAGCGCCATCTATGGAATATTTAATGCGACTTGTAAAAGTTTGACGTTCTTCCTAAGGGCGTCCAATGAGGTTATATTGAGAAAAAAAAATTAGGGTATATAAAGTAACTCAGAATATTGACTAGATTTGGACAAACTAGAGGTGCTAGACAATTAGAAAAAAAAGAAATTTTAGAAAATCGCGAACAAATTTAGAAAACCTCCAAGAGAAATGTTGATGTAATAATCCTAGAATTCGCCTATATTTTCCGTTTTTTCGCATTGTAGAGAAAATTGGCAATTTGCAAAAAAGTAAATACCAGGATAATTTTGAAAAATCTGAAACAAATTTGTAGAAAACATTAAGAGAATTATTTTTGGTATTGTATAAAATATCGACAATTCGTAAAAAATTAAATACCAGGATGATTTTTAAAAAATCTGAAACAAATTTGGAAAAAATAATGAGAGAAATTGATTATAAAATCAATCAGTATAAACCAAAAATTTGACAAAATATTGGGAAAATTTAGAATAATCTAAAACAAATTTGGAAACAAACACTTCATCAACATTGGGACGTACTATTTCTGCATTAAGTAGAACAAATAAGGAATTTTGCGACCAACTTTTACTTAAATTTGTTCCAAATTTGCTGCAAATATTTAAAAATTCACACAGTATTTTACTTTTGTTAAATGCCAATCTCCACTATTTGCCGCAATATCCTCAATTTATGACTTTTCCCTAACAATGCATATTCCTCTCGATTCGTCTTCAGAATTTTCTCGATTTACCCACGTTATTTTTGTTTCCAATTTAATTCATCTGGATGATTTAGCTGCATGATATTATAGCTATAGCTTTGAGATTTAAAAAAAATAGAAATGTTGACATTTTAGTGTAAGTTAAAAAAACCGTTGGACAATTGCACAATGCACACCAACAATTCCGACATTTATTAAATAAAAGTGAAAGACGAGATCAGCATTCGAGAAAATATGTTATTGAAAAAAATTTTTAAATATTTGAAAAATAGTATTTTTTTCAAAGTATGCCTACATGTGCCTAAAGTTGTTTCGATTTGTCGTTTCCCTTGATTTTACTTCTAAGTCCAAGAAAAGCTTCACATTTCCTCCCAGTTATCAAGTTTTTCAAATTTGTATTTTATGCTGACAGTTTTATACAAACTTTTCAGCACTTTAATTTAAATTTGCAAGCATTATTCTCGCAACATTATTTGCATTTTCCGTCAATTTAAAAATGTCTAAACCTCGTTATATCTCAAAATGAACTCCAAAATTGGCAAGAAAACACAAAACTCTATACCTTTGAATGAAAGGAAATACATCCGATTGGAAGCGCTATCTATGACGCATTTATTGCAACATCAAGATGGACGGACAGCATCAAAGGATTTAAACGTTTATAAAAAGTGCTTTCACTCGACCGTTTCGGTACAATTTATGAATGACCCCATAAATATGTCCGCTTGCCAATTGAAACGTAACGTCTGGTGATCGGAAGCCGACCGGAAGTACGAACAATTGTAAAAAGATGAGTGGTCTGTTTATGTGTTTGGTCATGCTTCCAACTTATTGTTCAATGCTCAAGCACACACATGTTACAATAGGAAAAGAGCAAAATGACGAGCACAATTTGCATTAGCTACTTAAGCTTTTCACGTTCTTAAAATATTGACCCTATTGAAGAAAATGGCGGCTTCTTCAACAGGAAGCAAAATTGTTGACTCAATGACCCACATAAACTTAAAAGTATTTCACAGAACTAATAACTTATTTGCATGATTGCTGACTGAAACGTTTTCAGTTTTGAAGAGTTTGTGAACCATCAATAACTGAAGGATTTTCTGTTAAAAACTAATTGTAAAACAAATGTATCCGAATTTTGTTTAATTTGTTCGCTTGAGACGAAACGAATTCCATGTTTGAATATTACAAATTTTTGGATAAATATTTTGTTTTTCGAGTTCCCAAGCATTCGCGCTATGTTACGATAAAACGAACTTGAGACAATGTGAAAAAAGGTACTTTATAACGGGGAATTTTCCCGATTAGAGTTGCAGCACTTTCCCATTCATGTGCAGTACACTGTATGTGCGACTGGATTTCATCCAAACTTCGATGAATCTTTAGTGTTTTGTCAAACTTCTGATAATACAAACGACTTTTGACATCTCTTGAGATTCGTCTTAACGAGGTTCGGATTGCATTTAAAATGTGTAAATGGATGGTAATATAAATGTTTTATATGTCTTAACAACAGGAATCCCCAGAAAATTCATTTTCAACTTCCCTGACTTTTTCAAGTTTTAAATAAATTTCTCTGACAATGCAAAAAAAAAATGTCAAAAATTGACATGTGCTAATGTTATCCACAACTTGTCAAAATCGACACAGGACAATATTTTGAAAAACGTACTACTGACAAATTTGAAACTTTTTTAAAATTAACACGGCAAAACTTTAAATAAATAAATGTTGAAATTTGTTCTCGGAAAAGTTTAGAAATCTTGCACATGAAAAACGTGGCGGATTTTTCAAAGTTGTAGTTGAAAAATGTGAAACATTTTAAAAAACTGTACTTGGAAAACGTGGAAAATGTTGCAAATTTGTGCTCGGAAAACTTGGGAAATTTTGCATATCCTACTCGGAAAGCGTGAAAAATGATGCATATTTAGCCTCGGAAGACGTGGAAAATTTGACAAATTTGTATTCGGAAAACGTGGATTTTATAAGTCTGTCCTCAGAAGCTGTTACAAATATTGAAAATTTATACTGAGAAAATTTAAAGTTTGCAATTACGTATAAGTATCAATTTCCGATCGTGACAACATAACTACGATGAATTTTTCTGACTTTTTCAAAATGAGTCTTTCTTCCCTGACTTTTTCAGACATTTCCAGGTTTTTCAGTTTTAAGGGTATCCTGTAGAAACAAGTTACATACATGAAGACATTAATTTAACCAACACTCATAAATGTACATGTGCGAGTCACCTAAAACTAAACTATATTTAGGCGTGTACTAAATTAACAATAAAGCAGTCAGTAATAAGAGGTTATTTGGAAAATATTTAAGCATATATCTTTACTTCCCCAAGTTTCTAATTTTAACTGCATGAACTATTAAACCACACAAAATTCTGAAATGACATCAAGTTGGCAATCATATTGAATGAACGACAGAGAGGTACTAAACTTGAAATTTCACTGAGGAACTTCCTGATAAACTAGTCTGGTACATTATTCAAATTACAATGCAAATGAAAAACCTTTTAACTTTTAAAAACATTTTTATACATCCTGTATGCGTCCGTTACAGTACCATAACGGGTTTAATTAATTTCTGAAGAGATTAGAAAATAATTACGTATATTGTCAAATATTCCAGAGTACATTTCAGGCAAATGGAAAACGTATTAAAAAGCTATTACGACGTATCAATTATTTTTACAGTGGAATTCTGCATGAAGGTGCCATTTTTCTGTTAATTTCCTAGTACGAACAAGTGCTAACCTACAAATAGGCTCATCTTGAATGCCCTCATTTCTTTCTTAAATGTAAAATTCATACTTTTCCCCTCTCCCATACCGTTTTTCTAGTTAATTTTATTAACAGCTTGTGATTTTCTGCTGAAGCTACAAATTGATTACAATCGATAATGGTGAACCCAGATGGCTACTTTTCTCAAACAGGAAAGCGGAATATGAAAGCAAGTTTTCTATTAAATTGAGCATAAAACGGTTAAAGTGTAAGATAAAGAAATCATAGATGTTAAATGATGAGATTTTACTGTTGGTAATGCATTGATTCACGCTCTCAAAGCCTTGTGTGAGAAACAGGATCCAGATTCCTCTAAGCTCAAAATAAGTTTTTTATTTAAGAAAAAATGAAGTTAAACTTTAAAAAAAATTGAGCTGTTTACAAAGAAAAACAAGCAGAAAATTCACCGAACTCATCTGAAATTGATTTAAAGGTGCTTATTGCATTATTTTTATATACGTTGTCTTTGTGTTAGGTTCTGAATATAATGTATACGATGAACAAGGAACATATTCTAGAAATTTTGAATACATGCCGATGAAATATTGCCAGAAAATTACAATAAATATCTCAAAAAATGTCACATTAATTTAAATATATATTTTTCTTTTACTTTTTATTTTCGAAAATTACTGCCATATTTACTTTTATAAGACTGCATAAACTTTAATTGCTTAATAAATACAATTTGTCTTGACTGACTTGAGCAATATGCTGGGTAAAAGTTTGATCAAGATACAGTATGATCAAGATATGTCAAGATATGATCTAGACAGTATGAAAAAATGCATTAAAATAAACATAGTAGTTGTCCAAGTGATTTTCGATAAATTATCTTCCTATGAATGGTTGGATATCCCAATGTGATCTCAAGCACAAAAATTCAAATATTACAAGTGTCCCAGATTGAAATAAACCAACATACTTTACATTACAAATTCCAATATTCCAGATTTCAATAATACCCACGCAGTGCAAGTAACCATCTACACTTTGCACCAATGTGAAACCAATTTATGATAAATTTTACACCAAAGATGTTCTAAAGAACTGCTTAATTAAAAAAATCATAAATAACACCTCACTATACTCTTATAAAAGTATGACGTAATGTTTATTCAGAAAATTTGGATACAATGTGCATGTCTTTTTTAGTGTATTTATTTTTGGAAAATTATCTAAACAATCAATTTTTATATGCTAAAGTTTGACAAAACTTGCCTCATCGTTACTATTTTTCATAATTCATCGAATTTGTTGTCGACATTCATACATTGACTGCATATTTTCATAAGAAATTCGTATATCTTTCAATGTGGGAACACGAGCACCCCTATCGAGTTTAGAATTTTTCCAGGGTTATGACCTAAAGGGTCACCAAAACACAGGAAGTAGGCTTGTGGGTTAGCAAAACCATATTTCGCGAAAATCAATAACATTGAAGATGAACAATTGTGAATCAATCGATGAACTTTTGCCTTTGAATTATGCTTTAGTAAAAAAAGATTTAAGCTTAATCTTCTGGCAATTGTGTATTTCGAGAGGTTCTTATATCGAGTGCCATATTTTTTCATCTATAATTTCCAAACAGACTCGCTCATCTCACCTGAACTCAACTTAATTTGTTATTTTATGCACCTGAAATTTGCTTTGTCTCTCATCCAAATCCACTTTTATGTTGCTCAACTCAATGCGGCATGAGTTGTGCAAAATAAGACTGTATAACCCACTGATCCAAATTCGGGACGTTGATCTCTCTGGGAGCCCCCCCTCCCTCACCCCCTCACGAACACAAATTGATAGGTAATTTGCGCGCCCACATAAAGACGAAAAAACCGGTATCAAAGATTGCCCCAAAAAAAAATGATTTGAGCTCGCTATTGGACGGGAAAAAGGACATCAGGTGTGCTCATAATCAGACAGTTGATCAAAAATATGGCCCAAATATTTTAAACTCTCATTCAGAGGGGATAAGGTGACTGATAAACGTAAAAATATTTTTTGGAATAATTAAAAGGGTCGCCTTCAATGCTAGAAAATTGACAAAACAGTGCCACATGTATAACATATAAAAATCTCAAAGAAAAATTAATTCGTAAAACAAGCTTTTCTGCTGGAAAGTGATATTTTCGCAAGTATTCTAAGGAAAAGAATTAATTTGGAAAAAAAATAAAACTAACATTTAAAAGTTTTCGTGAAATATATCATTATATATGTACAGTAGTTGCTTGTCACGTGCAAGTAGTTTAATTATTATTAAGATTGTTCTAATATTGGTGCAAATTCAATTGAAAATAATGTACCTGTACTTTATATTCAGCAGAAAACAATCAAATCATGCTATTTGAGCTTTCATTTTGAAATACATATTTTCAAAATTTTACTTTTTTCCCCTTTAATCGTAATCAAAAAATTAATGGGAAAAATTGGAGTAAGTAACAACGTTATCATATCCAATTTATTTAATAATTATTTGATTGTTTTTATTGATACATATATACATTTTCGAATAATTTAAAATTATTTTATTTCGAGAACTGCATGCATATTCAGTGCCATATTTTTATCAAAGGTTTATTTATTCATCATAGCTTAACTGTAAATTTGTATATAAACAGTTCTATTTTAATTTAATATTGAATATTTAGCCCAAAAACAGTATTTCATAAAGCAACCACTTCAGGAACCAATTCACAAATAAAAATAAATTAATTATTTTTATATTTTATGTGATCTCAATAATTAAAATTCATTATACACGTATCTTGATAAAACACATTTAAAGTTTTCCACATATTTGTATAAAATCAAACAATATAGAAATAATTTAAGATGGTGTATGGGTTTCAACAAAGTTCTGAATCACTTGCATGCAAGTTCCGAAAACAAGGTGAACATTTAATATTTTTTAATTAGCGCCATCAAAGTTATACATAACGTGTTTTACAAATGCGTCATTTAAATTCTATATATGATAAGTTTATGTAAAGTATTATTAGGAAAAAATGTGTTTCATAAATTTCCGGGATTTTTCATTTCATAAAATGGTTCAAAATAAATTTAAATTTTGCTTTTCACTGCAAAAATCGTAATTGGGCCTAGGATAAATTTTATTTTTTACACGTTTGAAATGAATGGAAAGTCCTAATATTCAATTTTAAGCCAACATAGAAATTTGGTATTAACTAAACAAAATTGAATAAGGCGCTTGTGGTGCAATGACCTAAAACTGTACACCTATTTTTCGAGAGAATTTCAATAGTTGCTAAAATAGCAATAGCTACTTAACCCATTTAATTTACAGCCTTTCACTTCAAGAGTTTAGCAAACTTACTTGACACCTACTCAATGATTCTTGGTTCTGCCACCAGGGTGCAGGATATTTGATCGTTAAGCTAAAATTATGTAAAGTTACGACCAATTCCCAAATTCACGAATCAAATTAAACGACCTTTTAATTTACGAATAAAGTTTACCGCTAGATGGCGGATGAGGTCGCAATGTTCAAGAAAATGGCCCGAGAGTCATCCATCAATGACGGGACACTCAAACACAAAACTTTACAAAAGGAGTCACGAAATACGTGACAGTAGACACGAACCTCAAAAGAAGTCATGAATCACAAAAGAAATGCTTTTTAATGAATGTGTTAAACTGGCAAAGGCTGAGACAATGATTTAATTATTATAGAGTTGCAGTGTAGAAATGAATTAGGAAATAAAATTCAAAACAGATGTTTTAATAAATTTATGTTGAGATACAGGTCCGTTCATTATAAAAATATATTAAAGAAAATATTGTTTCTCAACATGCATGTGTAAAAGATTAAACCCCTTACAAATTTATCAAATTCTAAATAATATTACGACCACCAAGATAAAAAAAATTAGCATGAATTTAACTTTGCGAATTTATTTATGGTTTCAAATAACAGAAATTGAGGATATGCAATTAAGAATCAAAAAATTTTCGATAATAATATGTATCTTATTTTGAAAATAATTGCAATAAAATTCTTAAAATTGGTTTAAAATATGCAATTAAAGGGCAGTATGTTTTTAAAATTCAAAACCTGCATCCGCATTTAGAGTTAATTTCAAATTTAATGAATTCATTGGAAAATAATTCGATGGATATATATGTTTCAAAATATCTTAATTATTTACCAGGTTATTTTGCAATCTACATTTGATGTTCTGTATTAGTTACATGCTTTGATACACATGTTTACAATAAAGCACCTGTCTATAAATTAAGTACATATAAAAAGTAAATGAAGTGATTTCATTTAAAGTGCTGTTAACTGACATTAAAAATGTAATGAATGGATCTATCTATAACTGGGAAGGAAATAAGAACAAAGTTCCATTCACTCAAAATTTGCATTAATCTACCGGTAGATGGCGCTTGACAGCAGATTTTAAAAACAATAAATGAAGGGTGAATAACCTGGAAAGACCTGGTTTCTTTCAAATCAAATGTGACGTCACGGTTTATGATTTTAGCTACCTGAAATTTACAACTTGATATAATAACGTTTTTAAAATTCCCACTAGAGCGCTTCAGCTAAAGATCACCTGAGCCAGTTTATTTAATTTTCAAAATGAAAATAGAATTTAAATTAAAATTGGCTTTTAATGAAAACATTTAATATTAAAAAATGCCAAAAGTTTCGCAGAAAATCCAAACTATGCAAAGAGTGTTCCAGGACCGCATTTATTATGTGAAAAAATGTACAAAAACGGTAACTGAAATCGTAATTTGATGCTACATTTTATCGAAAATTCTACAATTCATACAAAAACAAGGTTAATTTCAGAAATCTTTCAAAATGTTTTAAAAATGCATAAATCAAACGATATTTTTTAAAAAATGCATAAATCAAACGATATGTTTTAAAAAATGATTAATCAAACGAAATGTGTTTTCAAATGTATCAAAAATACATGCAAAAAATACATGAAAAAATCCATATATAAAATTTAAACAAAAATGTATATTCATAAGTTAAGTTATTCGAAAAAATAATAGAATTATCATTAGTACAGTTTATGCATAACTATGATTTATAAAGTCAAAAATTCCAATAATGTTCCAAAATATTATGCAAAAGGTGTAAAATGTTATTTTTTGTTGTTGTTACTTTTGTCTATGTCAAATAGTGAAAATTAAGTAAACGACATTGTTATAAAATGATTCTGTTGACAAATAAGTCCGAAAATATAAACTATCGTAAAAATTGTTTCAAAAATCCTACATGTAAATCACACACTGCCCAAACTAAATTGTAAATTTATTGGTTAGTTACTTTACGCGTCATTTAACTCAATGCTATGACGATAGTTTTATGACTTCAAAACTTAATTTCCCATAAACAAAAATGCCATTTCCGTAAAAATGCACCAAAAATGCGAAAACGACGTAGCCCATGGCATCCATGGAAGAGATGAAAAGGTCATCGACTGGACAATAAAACAATCTTAATTACAATCCGGTTAGTCGATATATTTTTTTTTTTGTGCAAAAGTAAAAAAAAAGACGTATAAACCAGAGTCGCTTGAGGAATTTGTAAACTTAACCCTTTAGATGTCCCGCAAATTTTATCATTAAACAAACAGCCCTACATCCTAAGCATGAAGGAAAACTTATAACTTGACCAATGAAAATAATACTTCAATTTCCCCAAATTCCTTCTAAAATTGTATTCCAGATTTCATCTTAAACCCAAATACTTCCTCCATCGTAAAACGAGTAAAAACTCATGAGCGTAAATTTCATTAATATTTGGTTTCATTCATGAATTTCTTGCACGTATCGTTGCCTACGCCCATTTTCAGGTTTTTATATGTATGCCATGAACTTTAAGAGATGAAAAAAAAATAAAACGTGTGAAAAGAGTTCGGAAACTAAACGAGTGGCTGCGTGGCTGAGCGAAAAATTTAGGTGAGTTATGTTGAAAAAACTGTGTCTGTAAGTCAGTAGTGTAAACGTAGAACAAAGCTAATTTAAGTGTCGCGAAACTGTCCGAAACAAATATGGGAAAAATAGGACGATGCGTGACAGGGGGGACGTCAACAGAGACCAAACATACTTCATGAATGCACTTGACAAAGACAGTGTTATACTATATTTATTAGGCATTTTTCTGAAAAATGTTTACATTTTCTATTTGAACTAGTTTAAAAGCAATATACCTTGTACAAAAAACGTATGGCTGAAAATTTGACATTTTTCCACTTATCTGTTTTTTCACTTATTGGGGTTTTTTGCGCTCAAACTAGATCAGTTTCTGCCCAGATTAGTCAAATAATCTCTTAAAAGAGCCTTTACTGATAAAAAAACCCACAGAAACAAAGCTTTATAACGAATACATGTACATGTACATTATGCAGTAATTAGATCTAGCAAAAGAAGAGGAGAAACAGTAAAATGTACATGTTTATCAGCAGGAACATAAACAAAACATAACAGAATAAACAGAATGGGTGCAAATACGAAAAATCGGATATGGGGAACATATACAGTAGTAACCATACGATTCGGAATTTAGTGGTGCCCAAACCATTTGGCCCCAAGCCCATTTCAGGGGCCATTAGGTCCTATGCCTTAAAAGGAATATAGCCACACATAAAATGTTAATTAGAAAGTTGTAGGGGGGGGGGGCGTCAAAAAAATTAGTTTATTGGCTCCATTTACAACTTTTAATTGTCGATTGCCTCACAACAAATGACTTCAGGATTTCTGTTTTGTTTGCATCTGAGTTTAACACCGCTACATTACAAGAAAACTCGATTCATAAAACAAACCCAATCCAAGAGCTTTCTTGCAATGTAGCGGTGTTATGCAAGGATGTAAACATACCAGAAGCCCAAAAGTCATTTGTTTTGTAGAGATCGGTAATTAAATGTTGCAAATGGAGTCATTAAACAATTTTTTCGACGCCCTACAACTTTCTAATGGACATTTTCTTTGTGGCTAATACCGTTTAAGACATAGGACCTAATGACCCTTGAAATGGGCCTTTAGCCCAAATAGTTTGGGCCCCATTGCATTTCGCACCCTATGGTAAGTATATGTACCCCATATCCGATTTTTCGTATTTTCACCCATTCTGTTTATTTTTGGGGGAAACAAACTTTTTACTCACGCTGCATGATCACATACTTATTGATATATCACTTAATCACACTATTTGATATGCACAACTTTGGCGACAATGTTTTTCATGTTCTCGAAGGTTGTCGACATTGTTTTATGAATTTACAAATTACAATATAATGTAAGAGTGAAACATGTTACGGGTGTCCCATTTTAAAGGATCCAATGAAACATCTCGAAGAATAGACATGTTACAAAACGTTCTCCACAAAAGTTATTAGTTTTGTAGGGAGTGACAAGATGGCGTCATTTGTTTTGGCATAATGGCGCTGTTTTAGGTAAAAAATAAAAGTAAACATTTTCTTCAAAACAATATACTTTTTATCATTAAAAAAATTATTTGGAACATTTTTGTTGTTGTAAATATTGACTTATCACAGGCGCCATCTTGTGGCCTCCTTCAAAATAAATCACATTTTGTCTCGAAGTTTTTTTTGTAACATGCTTAATTTCCTAGATGGTTCAATTCAATTCAATTCAATTCAACTCAGTACCCTACAGTCAGCAACTAAATGCCATATGGTAGGGGGGTCAAGCC
>JAQGBX010004331.1:0-15545 GCA_034698745.1 Megaphyllum sjaelandicum | reverse complement strand
TTGAAGTAAATCTTCATTTTTTAGAAAGTATGATTAAAGATTGTGTAGTTATAGTTGTATTTCCAGATCAATAAATTTCTGTTCTTAAAAATTTGTCAGGTTTCAAACAAATCTGAAAATTAGCAAGTAAAAGTCAGGGATATTACAGGGAAAATGTCAGTAAATGTCAGGGATATGAAGAATCAAATTTGAGTGGTGGCTACCCTGTATTGTTAGCCTGAATGTGCCATTATAAATCCTAAGTTCTATGTCCAATACCTGTTAATCATCATTGCTCGGGATGTTACGTCTCTTTACCCAAACGCATCCAAAATGTACATTGCCACCCATGCAGCGAGCGACCTGCACCCCTCGGAGCGCTCCCCGTGTGCCCACGCACTTGCTCGGCGCTGGCACCTCGCGAGTCCACTTTTTCTTCAATGCAACTTTGCTACGCACTTTTAATTCAACACGCTGGCCAATGCGCGCACTTTAAACCTTGGTCAGTCAGCTGAATGAATACTCGCTCCATGGGATAAGTCGCGAAGCAGGGTTGTTGTAGCGAATGATCAGGGACGGTCAGTGCGCGTGAGGAACGTTTCCTGAAGAGGGCATCGAATTGCGAATATTTTCTGTTTTAAAGGATTCTTGGACATATTATCGATTCGACTACGTCCTATGGATTTACTTTGCTGACGAACTCGCAAATTCGGATTTCTCATTGGCCATCTCACACTCGTGAAAAAAAGCACGGCAATATTTCTGGTAAGTTGCTTTCGATCGCGTTCATGCAATCGAAACTTTTTTGTTTCGTAAAAAGTTTTCGCTTCGATCGCCAAATCGGAAACATCGTTGGAAATGTGAGATCATCGTCAAAGATTGTGGCTCTGGCGAAAAATGTGCCCATTATCGACGACCTATCGATGAATTTGCGTCGTATAGGCACGATCAAATCATGAGGAGCTCATTTTATTAGAAGCACCGATGTGTTCATTCATTTCGACATCGATCAAACATCATGCCGTCATCACGACGCCATGTTATGTAAACTTTCAAATTTCAGATTTGAATTCTTTTTAATCCTGATTGCACCATGAGGCATTGTGTTTGGACGGCTATCTTTTCTTCCGAGTTCCGAAACTCGATTACATGTACCCGATGTAATGGCATTTCATGGTTGGCAATGTCCCATTATTATATTTTCGACTTAATGGAGCGGTAAACAGCCATCATTTGCGCTAGTATTATATACGAGGGTTGAGAGAATTTATCAATGGTCCAGACGGTATTTTCCCTCTGGTCATCAAAAAAAGATTGGTTTTCCGAGAAACAATCGCCGTAGCTCTTGCATCAAATGTTTATAGAGTGGTGTTATATACCTCGCAGGTTATTTTTTTTTCTTGTTTTTTAAATTTGATGTTGCTTTTCACGTACCCCAAATAATACGCTATATAAGTAATTTTCCTGATTAACTTCGTCGGACGGATGTTTAATTAATATCACCGTAACCTATTTCGATGTTCAAACAATTCGGCAGTCTTTTCGCAAATGCTTAAACGAGTCTCGTATATAGCTAGCTAATCGGGATTTTTTGCCGAGGATGATCGGTAATCCGAGATACGGTATTTACTCGTATACTTCAGTTCGTTCTGGTTCTGACCACCCCTGAAGACTAAAACCTGACCATAAATCTTTTCTGTTCGTATCTTTTTTAATATTAATCGAAATGTTGAAGGAAAATGGCATATTGGAATATCACAGAATAATGTAATTTCTTAAACTGTGGACATATGTGGGATACGCCTGTGGGAACGTGTTTAAAATAACAATTAGCACCGACTGGAACGATGCTAAAAAGTGTAAGCTCAACGCTAAATGACCCTATAAAATAAAATTCCTAGTTTTGCCCATCCCTAATATAAGCAATCTTTTTCACTTTTGAAATGCCGCATTGCGAGGTTGTTCCCCATTTATTTTCTCGTTGTCTCTTACTCTCCCAGGTAAGAGTAATTTGCATGGGTGTCGCTTGATAAAAGACTCGTTTTTGGATGGGTGCGTCACGTCTGGACAAGTTGACCTCACATGGCATATTGCTTTCAGATATGCAAATCTTAAGGTTTGTTTTTTTTAACTTGTCCAAGAATTTCCAATACAAGTCTCGACTTAATGGTCGTTGCTGGGCCCGGCAACATCTCCTGACTTTGAAATGCAGCAATTTGTAGTCAAGCATGTAAACAACTGTGGATTAAACTATCTTAGGATTTATGTGGCTTTCACTTTCTTACCTGTAGTTAGAAAACCTGATGTAGAGAGAATTGTCGAAAATCTTAGATAAAGTGACGCGGCAATTATTATTTGAAACAGGCGCCATGACCGTCTGTCTTCTCTCAACGACTCGTAGTTTCGTGCAAGATATTTTCAGTATGGAAACCATAAAAAAATATTTAGTTAGTGTTGGGAGAAAAAGTTCAATGGGATAACTAGCTTGAAGGGAAGATACCAAATATTGCAAACACTCTGAAAACAGTTCAATGTCAACATTGCAGAATATATCATTGATTGTGCTGCGTCATTGTCTGGTGAAATGCTAAATGTCTGTTCAATTTCTTGCAAACATATTATGCGAAAAATGGAACGGATGGATAATGTAATGTAACATGTTCCTTAATTTTCAAAAAATAAGTACTGCTAATTAGCAGGTTTGTCTCCTTCATTCGTTTGGCACTCTCCCTTCATATGTTCAATAGAAAAGCCATGAGTTATTTTCATGCATACGTTTGAGTTTTTAAAAGCCTATATTAGTGGATTGACAAGCCTATGTTATTAATAATTATAATGTAGGACACCGGTTAATTTGGCTGCATGTTTCGATCACGGTACTCGGCTGTTTGCTCTAAGGAATAAAATCTAATTAGAAAAGTTATCAAGGTGGTTTTGTTACCTACATTTCTCTACAATTGGCCTTGATAAGTGCTTTTATATACTTGCTGCCAGCAAACAGGCCAGGGACATGCGTATTTCCAGAGCTAGGTGAGCAACTACCGGTATTCGAAGTCTTTTGGTCATCGAGGAAATAATTTTGATTTCTATGAACTTCGCTAATCATTGGATTTATTTCTACTGACATTGCCTAATAGTACATGTCAGGACAGTATTTTAACCATAATTTTAGCATCGAAAAATGTCGCTGGTGCAGTTTGGCAATGAACATTTCTTGAAGAAAATACGCTCTATTCTTTAATTTATGGTTACATGTTTCTGTATAAACTGTATACAGTATGCTCTTTGCCTGTGTGGGTCATCAGGTTAGCAATTTCTCCGCTTGCATTCATTTGGATGACGTCAAGCATTGCGATTTTAAGTATCATTTGTATTCTGGTAGAATCATGAGGTTGGCGCCTCTGACATCTGAAATCGCATGAAACAAACAGATAAAGGATGCGTGTTTCTCGGAAAAAAAAAAAGCCACTATAAATTAGCTTCTTAGCTTTAGTTTCGTAGTCTTAAGGTAGTCCTTCAAGAAACCTAAGCTAATGTATTCTTTTTAAGAACGGGATTATCGTTTTGCAACTGGCTCGAAGGACGGGCTGCATTTCGAGATGCCTTCATGGTGGCATCACCGCCACTCGTTTAATCCTGCCAAATTTGTTGGTTAATTTGCATGCAGGTATTTTCAAGTGGCAGTAGGTTAAATCGTACAGCGAGGGAAGTATAATTTGACGATTAAACCAAAGTTGGGTGTTGGCATACATGTACATGTAATTAACCAAAGGGTATTGGCGAACACGTAATATTGTGTAATTTTGTAAAATTGAAATACATCATGTACGCAGCATCACTGCTAAATTGTGAAATCTAGAGCGTATAGCTGTCGGTGACTGAATTGTGACATGTGGCATAACTACGCCAATCGAATTTTATGATAACTATGGGTACACGTGTTGCATTTAACATTTGCATATTCCCATTACGATGCGATGCATAACGAACGATGCAAATTTAAAAAAAAAATTACGCTCAAGCAACTGCAAATCATGTGATAACCAGTGTTCAAATACATTGTACTTATACTGTAGTTAATTAACAGAAATGAGGTCAGGCTATTTTCTACTTCGTAAATTCATTTTTAAAATCTATGTATCGTACAATTCGCGCATAGAGTTGTTAATTTTTTTTTTACATTTCAAACGTATAATGGTAAGTGCAAATTGCATTTTTTAAATTCGATTCCCATTTAGGAATTTTCTTTTTTACGAACTTTTTTGGGTGTCCCTGCAGGCTCGTATAGAGGCGAGTCGACTGAAGTTGTTTATTCGTTTGAAGGAAATATTCTGGAAAAGTTCTGCAAAATTCTTCATTTCACTTAATTTTTCACTTAAAATCGAAATTTTATACACGTTTACTTCACAAAGAAAAAGCGGAAAGAAAAACCCATAATAAAACTACAATCAAATCAGAAGCTGTTGTTTATATCATTGCTTCCGGCCCAATACTCAATATATTTTTTTTTATAATTGATGGAGTTTTCAGAAAAATCACACCATTATTTTCAAGTGCAAGTTGTAATCTAATTTTCCTAAACTCTCTTAATTTGTATTCTCATATTGTTCAATGTATGTTTAAAACAATTGAATTTCCATATTGTACCGACACCGGCCGCATTACAGTACGCACATGAAATAAAATGTGTGTGGGTGGCTTTTCTGAGAGAGATGTCAATGATCTTTCTTTTCGGTTTTTTTTTTCTGGAGGTTACAACTTTCATCCTTCCTTCCTTTGGCGTATTCCCTTATTTCTTTCCCTCCCTTTCCACCACCCCTTCCTCTTAATTTTTTTTTTCAATGAAACTGATCGTCCGATAGCGCGAGTATTCTTGAAAACTGGAACTGGTCTCCGGATATGCTCTCCAATGAACTCTCGCAGATTAAAATTTGCTGGCCCAGTACAGGTCAACCACGGGTCATCTGTTAGCGGCCTAACTTTAAGGCTGGTTCCTGGTTGCCCCTAAAATCCTCTTAGATAGTTAACAAGAACCATTATCTTGTGTGCAGCTTGCTTGGTGGTCCATACGTCCAATACCCGTGGATGCCAAGTTGCCAAGGTTTACTGCTTCCTATAACGTAGAATCTTGAAATGCAAGGTTTTGCAACTGTCTCCATATACACGCAGCTTTTAGTAGTTGTCAACGTCCTTTTTGTTATAAGGACGACGAGAGACTTCGTGTAGCTTTAAAGCTAGTATATTTAAGATTACGGAATAATAGAGTCGCACAACGGGTATCTCAGCATCTCTTCAAAATAATAAAATTAATATAAAATTCCTATCACGTTTTCTTTGGATTAAGCCTCTTAGGATCAAGACTCACTTTCTTGCGCTTTTCTGAGGAACCTGGAGAAGTGGTGGTGGAAACTCTCCAAAGATGTTAGCAAATGTAGTTGGCTTCAATTAAACTGCTTCGATTTTATTTTGGAGACAAATACTTGGGAAATATTCTTAGAAACTCATCGGGCGGAATGTTTGGTTTCGAGCGTTTTGGGGATGATTCATTTATCTTTAACTCGAGCAAATTATGAATAAAATGTACTTGTATTGGTTAGATTAGACGTATATTTCCTCTGAATTTTTATGGCTAAAAGACGGAAGGATCGATGTTCTTGACTTAGCCAGCAAACTTGCTCTTAATTACCATTCTTATTTCTATATTGTTGCTTGGTTGCCAGTATTATCAGAGTTGCTCGCTCGAACAGCTTGATTAGATCTGTCATTCTACCAGAATATATTTCACCTGGACTCACCTAGATACTTCTTTTATTGCTACAAGAGTTCAGGAGCCTGTATCGTTCGGTGTTTCACATTTCATATAATTTTAATCTCTATAGCACCTGCTTAAAATGGGAAACGAGCAAATGCTCATTATTGTGAGCTCATATGGATAATTTTCCACTAAAAAGCTTTATACGCTCTATAACGCGAGTCATATACATATATAGTTTTTCATCAATTGAAATTCCGCAATAGTTGAGTGAAACAATAGTTAGTTAAGCACCAAAAAAAGGAACAGTTATGTCTGGCGAAGTGCATGATGCTATATTCGAGGCATTGCCTATGTCTGCCAACATAGGCGAGCATTTGAAGAATCCTCCTCTTCCTCTCTGGTAAGATTTTTCCTCCTGCAATCAGCTGATGCTGGTTGCTCTCTCACGGATGCGAGTGGGGGGCGATGACCACTGGCTCCCTTTAGGTCGGTCAGCATCTCTGATGATTAGCCATTGAGATTAGCCCGAGGCCCCATGAAGCTTAATGCCGCCTGAAACAATGTCGTCGGGGCGGTCTTTCTTTATTCTCTAAATGCTAGGTGGAAAACTTAATACCACGGCATGATAAGGTTGAAAATGAATGCAGTAAAAAATGGGCAGCATAAAATCGATAAAACATGTGTCCAGTTTTTATTTCGTATTATCTCGCTCTTTTTCCTATTTTTAATGCTAATCAATTAGTCTGAAACATGTCCGAAATGCGCCGGCCATTACAGAAGGAATTCGTTATCTTTTTAACAAGAGTTTTCCTATGTTACCGCAAACCATCAGTAGGCACTGCCTTCGTTGTTATATAACAAGTGGGCTTTAAACACTGATTGCAAAAAAAAAATGTCGTTGGGGATGGCAGAATGGAATGGTTGGAACGGTTTTTGTGCAATTTTTAGTGTTTTATTTTATTTATTTTTGAAATGATTCCTGATAATACAGTAATCTCATGAAAGCTTGTCCTATGAAAACGTTTATTTTTGCGGCTGCTAAGCAAATGTATGATGTTTTCAAACAAATTGTCAATTTTCCGCAATTGTTTTGCTTATCGTCTTAATTCGTTCAGATGCATGCAAAAATAATGCAGTATTAATTTAGACTTACAAACTGTATTGTTTTCTAATTAAATAAAGGCATATTTTTGATTGCAGCAAACGAAATATTTTCAACGTTTTTTTCCACTTTTTGTTTTGGAAAGAAAGTATTTTAAAAATTAAAGGAGCGATTAAAAGGAGTATTTTAAAATTAAAGAAGCGAGTCCAAGGTGGAAAACACCTTGGACTAAAACTGGTTAGGGAGTTGGTAAATTGGTAAGAACTTGAACTTTATGGATTGTGCATAATAGCACACGTAAATTCTTGAGCAATGCGAACTTCTCATCACGTTTGCTTTGCTGTTATGGCGTAGGCCTACATGTCTTTCATCTTTATCGATCCATCCAGAATATTAATTTTATTGTTCCTTTTCTTTAAAAATCGACTATAAGTCTAGCCTTCATTCGTTTTGTCCGATAAAGGAGTAGGTCATGGGTTTGGTTTAGCATTATCGCAACTAAGGAAAAAACTGCTGGATATGCACAAATGGCAGAATCTGCTCTTGTATTCAGGGCAAGTGGGAGGGTAATGTTAAATAACTTATCGCATTTGCATTGAAAATGAACTTGTACATGAATAATATTTGCAATGTTTGGTGATGTCATGTCTGAAAATTCAAAAGCCTCCGAGGTCTTTGAATGAAGGTGGAGCTGAGGTTACCTACAATAAAAGGTGTGGCAAACTTTCGCAACCACTATACCAGTCGTACATGGATGTAGAAACCTACGATATCTTACCCATAACCTAGGAACATTTCTAAAGTACCATGCAGGTGTTTTTATACCTGATTGTATTTAAAGGTTGGACGTAATTAATTCATTGCACGAAAAAGTTGTCTCTGTCTATAGAGGCATATAGGTTTTTCTTTTTGTTTAAACGCTGTCTCAGATTATAACGACGATTTATGTTCAAGTAAAGAAATGGGCCACATATCACTTCAAAGTATCATTGGATGTGCTTGACAAAGCGATACTTGTGGCAAGTTAAAGGCAATCAATAGTCAACATGCTATTGTTTGAGGAACATAGGAATTTTGAGTTTTATCATAACATGTTGAAAAGACTCCTTGATCAAACTTACTGGCGCTATTCAGTATTCACAAACAATTACTTCACCTCCAACCTTTTAGAATTTTTACACACAGCATGCGCAAATTTATCCTCTGGACTTTTTAACGTTTTGGTCAGACATTGAATGATGGCTGGACTATGACAGAATCATCAGTCTTTGGAAGTTATATTCTTATTAATCTTGTACAGTAAGTAATACTGTATACTCCGTTCACTGCTTTTCCAAAAACAATATTGCATTGTAAATTTGCCTCTTCCTTCGTGACTTATCCGTAATATCATTTGTTCCCAAAAATTACATATACAAGTCTCTATAGGTGGTCGCAGGAAGTCCCTATAGATATTGACAAAATACAGGAAAATATCAAAAATGAGGAATGAATCGATAAAATGGATAAAAGGCAATTTTTCATAAAATAAATTAACGTAAAAATATCAATATTTTTAAATAAACATACATTTACAACTTATTTGAGCTCAAAGTAGATTGCATGGTTAAGACACGATACTATCTCTCCTATACAAGAAGAACCCGGATAATCAGAAGTCTACTGCAAATGTGCAAAATTTACGATGCATGTAATATTGCATGTAACATGCATATTAATGCATGTTATTATTTTGAATCTGGATCACTGATGTTTTGAACCTATTTAATTGCATGGAATTTGTTTAAAATTTACAAGTTTTAATCTTAATTGTCAATAGAACTACGTTATACGATTGCTGTGTTTTACACCTAGTGAAGTGTGCCTAATCTGCTTGAAGATTATATAATCTCTCGCATGTACGAGTGGTTACTAGGGTGCAAAGATAAATTGTAACTGATAATAATTGCTCTCTTGTGATGTGTTCCCTTCTGTTAAAACTAACATACAGGTATATCAGTAAAGTTTAGTTGTTGAAAGCAAAAATTACAAATGTATTTAACTACATGCGGATTACTATTACTATATTCAACATTTCGTGCTTTTCTATGTAAACGTTAATTTGTGAAAATCTACATGAAATCATTGCTTCGTCCTTGAATTTAACGTCAGCTTTTAAACAATGGTGATCTTTACTCGGGCCTCATTTTGATACATTGGACGACATAAGAGATATTATGTTTTCTGACAAACTTGGACGCAATACATAACATTTATTTTGCTTATATATAAATTTTATTTTTATGAAAGTTTAAAATGATTATCTCAAAGTCTGTCCTTGACTTTGAGGGCAGGGGCGCCTAGAAAGGAGAACTTGCCAGTAATTCTCGCTTCCAGAGCTCAATTTACCCTTTTGTGAACCAGCGCCAACCATATTAGCAATATGACTATACCGTGGCCCGCACGGCAGTTGCATAGTACATTCTATATATGGAATTATGGAAATTACTTTTAAACCTGTTTTGGCCGTGCAATAATATGTGAAAATTCAGTTATTGAGACATGTTTCATATACGGTTCAATAACAACAATGGCAGAGACCTATTTTAGCCCCTGGAAAGTTGATATTTTCACAGGCTATCGATAGACATTTCTGAAACAAACTAGAAATGTTTATCTGAAATTAAGCAGTTTCTTTGATGAGAACATGATCGCATTGCCAGATTGAACCATCTTTATATTTATTACCTTTTTGAAATGGTAAAATTTTCTGACGTATCGAAAATTCAAGGGTATGGTGCAACAATTGTCAAATTTAACAGGAACTTGACATAACAGTAGTGTGCATATATGTGTAGGTTTTTTCCCGTCACAATAGCACATTATTATTTTGTTAGTTTATTTATTCCTTATTTTTATTTTCTAGCATCCTGAGCGTTATGAGAGGCATCATTTGTGACGCTATTGTTACATTATTGCTTCCCCTTTTGGTGTATAGCAATAATGAAACGCCATATGTTAAAATGTACACTAAAGAACATAAGGTGGGTAAAAAGTCATTCTTTAGTATTGCGCATGTATTTGCTAGAATTGCGTGTATATTCCATTTGTTGCAAATTACGCCATGCTTTACCTTCTCCAATACGGCAAAACAAATCTTAGTAAATGTACATGTAGATATGAGGTAAATAACTAGAAATTATGAATTTCGCATTTTTTAAATTTCCTATATACCTGTGAATTTCAAAGTAATTACAATTTATGTTTTTACCAGCTTCACTTATGTTTCATGTTTCTCGATTGTTCCTCTAAAAATTATGCATACCTGTACACTTTATTTTGAAATTTAAAAAGGACAAGCGCTACATATACTATTTAATTTTTTTATTGAAGGTTCACAATATTATGTTGTATCCAGAAAAGCATTCTTGGTGTCGGCCTACTCCGATAAAACAAATTGTCAGCCATCCCGGGTGCCATTCAATCGTGAGTATCAAATCGGAAGTTTTTATGCCGTGGCTGAAATACAAAAAGCCAAGGAAATTAATGAAAGTTTCGCCCATTTTGTTTTAGGAAATGGCAAATAACGTTTGCGTTGGCGCCTGTTTTTCATTTTCTGTGCCCGGAACTATTCCAAAGACTCCAGGAGATGATCTGTTGTACTACTGCGATAGTTGTCAACCCAATAAAGTAGCCTGGACAACTGTAATTAACCTTTTTCTTTGATTCTGTTTCCTTTCTACGAGCGAATATAATTGTTTATAATTGTACCAATTCGTTTGATACAAACACCAACCACTATGAAATTAAGACTGTAATTTAGAAAATGGTTTTATAATTAAGTCCCTCCTATGTTCCGTTGGAAATTCTTGGACAGTACCCTACAATGCCAAATGTTGCAGCATTCAATTCAGCTGTTCAATCGCATGATCAATTAAGCATTCAATTGTGCTAATGTTAGTTGAAAATACAATAAAGGGTCACCTTCGCACCATTTTTATAATATAAAAATTGGAACCTTCAAGTGCTAGAATGTTTGTAGAAAAGGTTGAAGGTTTTTCGTTGTATTCCAAAAATTAAATTTTAACATATTTTCTTCATCCCTTCCTCTCTAAACAATACCGTCAAAAACGTACTGAATTCACTATCTGATGCTTGACGTAATATGTGCGAGTTTATTAATCTGTTTAAAGCCAGAAAATTGAAATGCAGTATATATATTGATACTGTATAAGTCCTTATTTTCGAAAGTATGATCCCGACATAATTTTATTTTTTTATTTTTCGAGGTCTTTTTGGATTGTCCAGAAAACGTGGAAGAAAAAAGTTTAAAGAAGATGGTAGAACTCATTGAAAATTGTTCATGTATGTCTTTTCCAATGAGGCAGGATAGGCCAAGCCAAGAATCTCAATTTTCCGGAGAATCTCCAGAAAACGAGGACGATTTTTCCGACGAAAACAACAACGTGATAGAGATTCACGACAAAGCAAACCGTTTAAGGCATCACAAGGAAATCTCAAACGTTAACTCATCATCCCTGGAGGAAAATTTTTTAAGCGCTGAAAATATTTCAACGGTAGAGAAAATCTTGAAATATACGGACCAAGATCCAGAAGTACTTCTTCAGGAATTGCAAATGAATATCGATGAAGAAGAATAAAACATGGTAATGTTGTACATATGCCACGTTTTTGTGAGATTTTACATTCTGTTGATCATCTGTTCCACATCAGCGTTGTTAACCTAACCAAACTATACCTGCTAACATCATTTTTTACATCTGTGGATCAGTCGACGAATTTCCAAGCACTCTCCTCCGAAAACGTACTCAAAAAAGAGATGTTATCTGCTAACGTCGTCCAGTGGACAACGGGAATACAATTCAAGTCCTGTTGGTAAGGTGTCAACCATCAAAGCTAGTACGTTAAATGCAGCAATCTATGGATTTAACGTAACGGAAATTTACAAATACGACCAAATTTATCGTGTGTTTACTTGAAAAAAATTCCAAAGACTAATTGTTCATGACATCAACTGTTTATACTCCAAAATGAAACAGTGTACTTAATTTCAGGGGTGAGAAAGAAATTTGAATGCAGTACGTCATAGTGAAAAGGAAAGTCTGACAAAATTTGGAAGTTTTAAGAAAGCTGGGCAAAGTATTGTAAAACATTGCACATCATTGACATGGTCAGTTTTTTTTTTGAACAACCACCATTATCAGAAATCGTTTTTCAAATGTATAATATTTTTAAAGTTGTTTTTAATTTTCGCAAAACCCTGGAGTCTGTCACGAAAGTCGCTATGAACTTATGATAGTTTTGTAAATAGAAAAAAATTCCGATCAGAGCATTAAGCGCATAAAGAAAAATAAAATATTAAGTTTACAGTAAGTACTTTCTAAATT
Organism: Megaphyllum sjaelandicum; assembly: GCA_034698745.1. Classification (NCBI taxonomy): domain Eukaryota; kingdom Metazoa; phylum Arthropoda; class Diplopoda; order Julida; family Julidae; genus Megaphyllum; species Megaphyllum sjaelandicum. The sequence goes on along the minus strand of JAQGBX010004331.1, from coordinate 3,322 downwards.
CCCCTGTGTACTATTCTACCTTATAAGTAACTCTTACTTGCGTGTGAGGAAACAAACTTACAGTATAACTAAGTCACAACATCCTCGACTGTGGAATCATCGGAACCGACCTTGGAATAACTTTAATGATATAATTAGAATAACAATTAACTTTAAGGACTATCTGCTCTAACTATCGATGTTTCATTTTAGAACTAATGTGCCCGAAAACATAGCTAACTTAAGAGGTATTTGAATGAAAAAAAAATTGTGACACTTCAAGCTATATGGATACGTTATGATAAATATGATTTTAATGGCGTTTATACATTTTAGATTTGCCGTCAAAAATGTACATGTGGTGTTTAGGAATAAAGTTGACAACCAACGGGGACGAATCCCACGCACACTTCGAACCCAATCGTTTAATTGGCGATAGAGCATAATTACAGTAAATCAACGATGTCTAATTAATGGTAAGTTGGCAATTTTCTATCTGTTATGAAATCGACCACAACTGCCAACTTTGTCCCTTTATTTTGTTAACAATAAACACATTCATACATACTGTATAGCATATATGGTGCAAATGGAGAGTTTATTCTCTAGCATTTCCTTCTCAAAAATGTGACCATAAATGTCAAGGTTTTGCTCATTAAAGGTTAAAGTAAAATGTATTGAATGACTTATAAATGCCTTAACAATTTATTTATCCATTTTAAGGAGGAGCATCCTTTTTCACAGATGTTTCTTGCTTTATATTCCGTATTCAATTTGTGGCATCAAATATTGCTTGGTAAAAAGATTAAATGTACATGAATAATTTTTCAACGTGCAATTTTATGTCAAACTAAGAGGCTATTTTTCCTTTTCTCAAATTTTATTTTTATTTTTATCTATTGATAATTCTGTTTTATAAAATACCTTGTTATTTATCATGTTTGTGTCTATTATGTGTTTGCTTTTCCCAACTCGAAGAAACATTCAGGTAAAACTCCACGTTTGTAGAACTAACTTCCCACAAATATTAAGGTCCCGTGCGTTTGATCAGAAATAAATATTTAATTGTTATGAACAATGTCCCATTAAAAGAGTTTCATTTCAATTTAAGAGTTTAAACGTTTAAATAAACTTGGACGACTCCATAATTTTAATAACAGTAACATTCGACCTAATGATACAACAAGGTACATGTATCAACATATGATTTTGCAAACAGTATGTTTTATTTAAGAGATGTAACAGTTGTAATGGTCTGTTTACATTACATACTGCATCACATCACAAGGAGATGCTTTCGAAGTTAATTTTAGGTATAACGTACGTTAAATACCTTTGATATATTTTTATTCAATGACGTACATGTAGATAACGAATGGAATTGAAAACTTCACATATTTAAATCTCTGTAAGTAAACTTTATCCTGTTACGTAAATTCATAATCAGATAAGTTTTTCAAGGTAACATGTCGTTTTAATTTAGAATCAATATTTGATATTCTTATCTTCAAAAATCTTCCCATATAGAGAATGGACTACTTGGACACCATAAAAAAGGAATAATTTTATTTGAAATAGGGGAAAATGAGGAAGTACATCAATTAAGCATATTGATTGAAACCTCTTATTAGTTTATAATCATATTTATGCCACGCTTTATTTTTAATTATAATTGACAAACAAATGGGCATAATCCACAAGTAAATGGGTTTAAGCAAGACATCTAATTGACTTGACGGAAACTAATTAAAATACATTCAATAGAAAAATCTTTTTAAGTATCTAAGCCTGCCATATTTACCTTCAGCTGAAGGCTTTTAAAGCAAATAAGCAGCGTCCCGCGTGTTTTTGAAACCTGATTTCGGTTTAGTGTCGATGACTTCGTGACGTCCGCATAATTTGACAACCGCCCAATATATATTGATCAGATAGGACAGCATATATTCACATCCCTACACATGGTTACTGGATGGCGTCGTGCAAAAGAATCTTTTAGATTATTTTTATTGTCCCATTTATATTTGAGACTAGGAAATTGATAAAGAAAATTTCTTATTTGTCGCCTTATTTCTATTTTTTGCGATGTATGACGACGAAAACTTTTTTGATTTTTTTCGTATTGTCGACCTTCAGTTCTTTAAAAAAAAAGTTTATTATTGGTGGTATTATATTCTTTTTTTTGAAAACTCATGCTATTTTTTATTATCTCTATGACAAGTGATAATGTTACTACAAGCCCTGCCCCTCACAGTTGCTGCATACCTCTCTAACCACTCACCTGTACCAATGAGAATTCAGGTAGAAATTTCACCTACTCCACCACTTTTATCTTGGCAGCGAACCATTTAGGAATTTACTCTGTCGCCGGTGAGGCCAAAGTTGGCAGGACTATAGCATCGATGTTACCTGAATCCCTACTCTGACAATGGCTCCACTTCTTAGTTGCGCTTTGAAAAGACACTGAAACTGAGTTTTTTTAAATACTTTTTATGACCCCCATGGGGTCGGCTTTTTAATATCGGATTATCTGTTAACGGTGTTCATTGTTCAGGTAAGTGAGCGTTTGTTTTCATGTATACTTCAAGGGTGGAATGCCTTGCACACCAAACCATGTCAAATAGGATAGAGAATTGGGATATGCACGTTTTGAATGTTCGATGAACTGAGCCAAGACTGAGCTTACTGATCTAACTTAGCAGATTTTGCAAACGGGGCTGTCAAAAAAGTTCAATATAAGGTACAATAATTTAATTTTTGTAAATTGGACTCCGTATGTGTTATCTTAAGAGGATGCGTATAGGGAAATAGGCAAGTACTTTAGCAAAGTTATTGAAAATCAACTGCAGGTACCGTATGAAATTTGCATCATACGATCGTTATACGTGCAATGCATGCATGCAGTTTGCAACTTTTCAATCAAGTTTAACAATGTAAACTCGCAAGTTCCTTAATTTCATAAAGTTCACTTTATATTCATATATTCGTTATACATGTATTCATATAACGACACGATAACGATGAACTGATAGAAGTCTCGCCAACATACAGATACGCCCCACCCACACCATTGACCTATTCTATGAAAGTGTGCATTTTTAATTTGAAAATGATATTTGAAAACTTTCTTCTAGTGTTACTATCCTACTGTTTGCAAAGGCTCAATTATATATATTTTGGTCATAATTAAAAATGAATACGATAACGGACATAGCTGTGAGACAGTGTTACCATACAAACAAAGTTTTATTCTTGAATCGCATACGCGAACCACAGTATACGAAAATACAAGTAGGGACACTCCATGTTAATTTTGCGCGCAAAAAAAAGCGCATAGCCATCTGTG
>JAQGBX010004330.1:0-15546 GCA_034698745.1 Megaphyllum sjaelandicum | reverse complement strand
ACATGTAGGAACCATGGGGCGTAGAATTTAATGGTGTCCAAAACATATGGCCCCAAGGTCCATTTCAAGGGCCTTTAGGTCCTATCTCTTAAACGGTAAGAGTTTTCCTGCAATGTAACGGTGTTATGCATGGGTGCAAACATGAAAAAAACCCAGAAGTCATTTGTTGTGTGGCGATCGATAATTAAATGTTGCAAATGGAACCACTAAACTAAGTTTAAGACGCCCGGCAACTTTCTAACTGACGTTTTCTTTGTACCTATTACCGTATAAAATATATTACCTATAAAGATCCTTAAAATGGGCCGTGGGGCCAAATGTTTTGGGCATGATTGCATTCAGCACCCCATGGTTCCTATATGTTCCCCTCATCAGATATTTCCTTTTTGCAGCCATTCTCGAAATTGAGGGAGGATGGGGGAAAGGGGGGAGGTGCAACAGACTTTTTTGCCCCCCTGTATATATACTGTACATTGTAAATTATATAATGGGTTACAGACATGCAGTTTAAGTGCATAAGGGAGTAAAATAAGATGGTTTTGCACACTTATTCATTACAAAACAAGCAAGTAAAAGTCACAATTTTCCTTTAATATAAAAAACATTTTGGAAACGAAACAGCTAAGGTAAAGGCCACATAAGAGACATCATTCAATGAAATGTTTTGCATACATTAAAATATTTTAAATTTACAGTGTACATTACTTTAGCAAGTAACGTGTACATGTACTGTATGTTTAAAAACTTGCAAAGTACAGTATGTCACACGTTTCGAAATGCAAAAAACAACATTTTACAATCATTTTGATTTGATTTATAATTCGAAAAATGACGATTAAATAATTATAAGGCTATGAACTTGAAAACCGGGAAACCTTCTTTAAATTCTATAACTATAATAAAATATTGCCAAAAAAAAAGTTATTTTAATTCAGAACGGAAACAGTGTATTAATTCCTCAATCAGAGGGTTAAATATTTTAACAAATAAACCAATGGCCAAAACGGCACGAACGTAAAAAAGTGCCATTGTTTAAAACAACAATGAAACTTTGAAAAGACGTCACGCAACAAACGAGAAAACAGATTTTAGTATAAACTAAAAAAACAAAAAACTAAAATGAAACAAATTAGCAACATTATAATGCCATTTAAAACAAAAGAGCATTTTCTTCCGAAACGGACATAGGCCTACATTACATGTATTTCAAAACTAATGGTTATTTGTTCATGAATAAGCCAATGGCCACAAATTTGAATCACATGCAGGAAAAATGCCAAACATTAGAATGCTCTTTTGAAACCAGTTAACAAATTCGAAAAACGAAACAAATTAATAAAATCATAATAAAAAATGACGGCAGTCTGCCTTGAACCTTCGGCTCGGACAGCGGAAGTGCGGCACAGTAACGCGGAAGCGGGTAATAAACAAGCTTTTGCCAGAAAATATGCCATTTTTTCTTATTAAATATTAAAAAGACATCATTTGGTAAGCGCAGCCGACGAGGTGCATAGTTGCACCGATGGAGTGACATACTCGAGCGTCTGAACGGCGGGGGTCAACGTACTCAACAGTGGCGGAAAAACGTCTGCATATTGGAAAATAATTGGCTGGTCAAGATCGAGCATGCAGCGGTCACTCGCGTCTGAACAGCGCAGACCGGAAGCGCTTGGCGTCTTTAAGTTATGGGGGGAGCGCCGCCCCCTTCCGCACTCGTTCGTGGCCAAACCCTACAATTTGATAATTTCCGACAAACTCTGACGTTGTCTTCCATAAACTGCTGTTTTTGCGGCAATGGAATTGCTTTCAGCTGACTTCCCATGGATTGTGAGACGACCTTGATGGCGACCTCAACCACAGCTTATTGAATATCGTCAAAATACTGCAGAAGTTGGCAGGATAAATTCTTGACTGCGATATAAACATCCGATCCAAAAAATCTTCAACAAATTCCAACTAACACACCTTCGACGGATTTCAAAAAGCTTCGACAAAATCTAATAAATATACATTCAACGGATTCAAGCCTTGACTCCATGTAAATAGCATAGCTTAGTTATAGATTTCGACAATCTCTTGATCAAATAAATTTACAGCAAAACTTTCAATTTCAAATCCCTGACGGATTGCGATAAACTCCCGACAGATTCCAACAAGCCTTCTCCAAAGGATTCGAACGATCGAGCTTTCAGCGGATTCCAGAGAGCCTTCAACGGATTACAACAAATCTTCAACGAATCCCAACAATTAACCTTCAACGGACTCCAACGAGCCTCCAAAGGATTCCAACGAACCTTCAATGGATTGAATTCCAGAGAACCTTTACAACAAATCTTCAACGAATCCCAATAAACCTTCAACGGATCCCAGTTGCAAAGGAAGTTGCTTTGTAAGTTTGCAAAGGAATCGAAGAAACTATCGAATTTCAACCATCGCAATTTTCCGAAACCCCGATTCCGTCAGAAAAGTTGTAAACCATTCGTCAAGTGATTCACTGCCATCCAGTGGGCATGCCATCATGTACAGTATAATGTTCCAAAAAAGTCCTCCATCAGCGCGGATGGCCGCGCGGAGGTCGAAGGCCTTTCCCGAAGTCAGCAACCGACAGAGTGGCCCACCCAGCAGGCAGCAGCATGTACTCGACTTACGGTCCCGGACAAGCAAACAGCTCCATCGTCGAGGACACCTACAGGCCCATTTTCTGCGGCGTGGATTTTCTCTGGGTGACCGTATCACGCACCGATCATCGGTCAGTGCTTCCTGGAGCAACCCATTCAACACCCTGCCCATTCAACGCTTCTGACAGCGTGGCAAACCCGCCACTCTGCCAAACTGGCTCCCATTTGAGGTGATAAGGAAGATGATGCTGATGGCTGCTACTTAAGTTCTGGAATGCCTTTGGTTGCCGGATCACTCCACAGGGGCACCAAGACGAAATCGTGCATCTTCATGTGGCGCTTTCTGAGAGGGGGGTAGGGGTCCACGGGGGTCATGGGAGAACCCATGCTCTGCTGGAAGCTGTCAAGAACACGACTTTTCACGCCTTTCGACGAAATCGCTTTTCGGATTGGTCAACAGATGTTAGCATCCTTCAGAACCCTCACGGACCTTAGTTGCTACGGGAACAGTATTCAAGGCAAAACTGGTTGCCATGGCGATACCCTGCAAGGATGAGACCAATCCTTCATTAACGGCCCATCTTGCTGTCATTTAAAAGAGCCCTCTACAAATGGCGACAAATATACGAGCATCCACAGTTAAGCATGAAAAACGTGAAAAACATTAAAAGTTCAACCTATATATTCAAGTTGGACGCGACCCACAGTCAAGTACAGTAGTTTCCCACCATAAACTTCATTGCATTGTACAATACACGTAAATGCCACATTTTCAATGTCGACAATGAAGATGACCTTAAGAACAGCGCAACGTGAACTGAGTGACCTGAAGAAGATTGAATTCGATTCACCATCTCTATACAAGCGTAGGCTACTATGGAGTAAAAAAAATCCAAACCACTTTTTTGTTGCTAAAAGTAAAGGAGATCCTAAAAAAATGCAGTTTTATTCGTTTTTTTCGTAGGTAAACTGAAATTGTTTTGTTTGTGTTAAGCCATATTTCTGGGAAGTGTTACTTTTGGAGAATTGATATAATTTAGCAAACTTAAATTTATTTGGAAAGTAATGCTTTGTTGTTGGAAAAATGACCAAGTGTTTAATTAAAAGAAATTGATGTATAAAATGACAGTAGCCACACTATGCGAATCGTTCGATTTTATCGGAATGATTTTCATGTTCAACTTGCATGACAAAGTTTCTAAAATTCTGTTCTGTTTGATTTCTTCTTTGTAAAAACGTATGTTAAAACAACATTCTATCAATGATATTTTCTCAACAATTAATATATTTCGAAAAATAAAAGTTATATGGTGAGAATCACTTCTGTTAACAAAACTACACATTTCTATTACAACCTGTATTTTGGGGAAAAAACGATGAAACATGCCAAATTAACAGAACAGCAAACACAAACTTCCAAAAAAGAAGGTAGTAAATAACATTTTTCAAAAATATCATTTTTTTTGAATATACATATCAGTACACATGCAATCTGCAGTTACCGGTTTGAAAGGAGAGCAAATGTCCTATATGCGTTTTTTCGAGTAAGACTTTTTGGAAAAAAAAACCGCACACAGTTTGGAAAAAGCAGCAAACATTCGTCCATAGGACAAAATGGTTAAAAAAACACATACAAAAAGACGAATTTGACAAAATTCACCGTTTCGCTTCAGTTTTGGAATAGGCGCAGGTTCCCAATGGGGTGTTCGATGGGTGGATGCCATGGACTCGTGACCACCAGGGTTCCTGAACTTTCACTTAGGATGCCGTTAAGGTCAAGAGCTCAATTGAAATTCCGTTAGACTGGTTAGGATTTGAAGGGGTGAGTTTCTCATGGCTCGTCGTCCTTCTCGAATTTCTATGGCGCTCGCATTTTTTGCTTCTTCCACAAATACACCTTCGATTACCGCGTTTCTCGACAACCTCGCCACTTCAACGTATTTTTTTTCTGTTTATTTATTTTTTATTTTATTTATCCTTTTTTTTTTGGCAGCGATTCGAGCATTGTTCTGTAGAATGGAGGTCTCCGTCCACCTAACAGACTAACCATGGCCTGTCCGGGACATCTTCGGGTCGAGTGCGTTGAACCACACACCACCAAAGACTCCAAAGTCAGTGCTATACCATCACAAAGCTTTTTTCGGATATAACTGTTCCATTTTTTAACGTATGGTAAGATACAGAAAACAATTGGGATATCAATTCCATGGTTGTTGTTTTTTCTGGGTTTTTATGGTTACATGTAATCAAGGAAGGATTTAACGAAAATCTCATGGGATTTACGAAATGCAAAAATCGATCCATGAATGAATTGAAAACATCAGATAATCTGCACAAAAAGGTTCTAAAAGTAGAGCAAAGCGAGCGAATCTTCGAGAATCTCGCAGATTCCCAGAAAGACGCCATGTATAAACCCTACATCACTATATGCAAGGACTTAAGCGATAATCCCTTTCTGATTGGCACCACTTCAGCTATTCGGGATTAATTCCTCCGATTTTCAGGGTCGCTGACACTGGGTTTCTGTGTCTGCCAATCCGTATCAATTACGTCGATTAAGAATGCACTCAGGCTCAAATAACTTCTCTAATTATTTTTAACAACTTTTGCGATTTTTTTTACTTTAATAACCCCTTTAGGGGGCCATCGTTGCACGTCGTTTTTTTTTTTGCATAGAAAACTTACTAAAAATAATTTTCTCCCTGTAACCCCCTAGCCTTTTATATTCAGCACACTGTACCAAGGGTGCAATAGAATACCAATTAATGTAACCAATTTGTTGTTTCCAGATTGCGAGATACCGCTAATAGAAGCAATGGGTGCATTGGAATGCCTTCGGGATTGTTTTTATTGGAAAAAGCAAGAACCTCGTCTGGTTTAATGACAATCATTTTGTTCCGCCTTAAAAGGTAGCACCACTTGTCTTGATACACAGTAAATTTACGTCATCCTTAGTCCCAAAAATGTCATTTGGACGTGCATTTAAATGTCTTTCCTTTTTTTTCTGAATTTTCAAAAATCCACCAAACGCAAAAGTCTATTGATTAACCATACATCAGAGTAACGTTCGTACAACGATGTTTTGTTTATAATTTTCAGAAACATTTCGTGTTTTATAGAGGCAAGCACGAATATTCAAGAAAATGTCGGCAAGTATTAATACCTAGAAATATTGTTACTTTTATTAAATAACGTGACATGCACGAAAAACTTTATTTTGCACGTATCTTGAAACTTGCTGAAATAAAAGCTGGCATGCATGCACATAGCTCGTACACGTATAACGAAGTCTCAGAAACATATATCGGGTTTTGCTGGCATTGCTGGTCTTAGAAGACACCCAAAACAGTTACTATGGACCGCAGCTACAGTAAGAAGAATTGTCGGCATTTCTTCTTTGGTCCTCGAGTGGGCAGGATTTGGAGCAATCTACCATCCCAGATAGTTATGGCCTCCTCATTATCGGAATTTAACACCTTCTTGCAGGCAGTAAACTTGAATAACCTTGTACATTTGGAATTTTAATGCTGTGATTTTTGTAACAACATGTATTCCTGCCTGGGTAGATGAAAGCGATATCTTTTTTATCGCTTCTATTCCTCTTCCTTTAATGGAATAAAGCCTTATTATTATTATACACGAGGAAAGTTATATCTGGAAATACGGCATGTTCAAAAAGTTCTGTTTTTTAGAATGTGAATTACAAAAAAAGAAATGATTAATTTGTCAATTATAAAACCTAAGTGAAGTCTGATTACTTTCAGTTTGAAATTTTGCGCCTGAGTTTTCGGACACGCCTAAAATTGCAAAGTCTCCAGGTATAACTTTCCTGTGTATGACGGACTTTAGTTCCATCATTGTTTCTTCTATTGTTCGGTCAGAAGAAATGCATGAACTACAGTATAAACCCAAGGTGGATGATGAACGGTTAACGAGTTATGGCGTAAAAGAAAGCATCTTCCCAGACGGCACTGTTTATGCAATTTGAGTGTATTCTCGTGTTGCGTTGATGGACGACAGGAAAAACAAACTTACAATAAATCGAAACTGAAAAGTTTCTCAATTAAATATTTACAGTCTGGGTGCTCGCAGCAGCTGAAAACCCTCTCGCTGTATAATGTTAGGAATAAAGAACGCACCAGGGAATAAATTAACGAACGGTCTGCAATTGCAGCGACTAAGGCTTCTGGCGTGCATCCATGGCATTTCGTACTGCGTCCATGACAGTATAGAACTTGGTTAAATACGAACTCGCTTTATACGAATTTCAGATAGTACAAACTCATTTTCAGTCCTTGTCCTATAGCAGGGCTCCCCCACAAATGTCCTTTTCAACTTCCCTGACCTTTCCAGATTTTAAGAAAATTTTCGTAACCAATGACAAATTGACGTATTTTCCAAATTAAGACTGGAAAATATTTTTTAAAATGTACTAACGACAATTTTGAAAATTAACAGAGATTTGTTTTTAATTTTTTTTTTAAAAAAAAAAATCCATGAACATTTTTTAAAATAGGAAAATTTTGCATTCGGAAAAAGTGGGAAATTTTGCAATTTTTGCACTCGGAAAACTTAGAGCATTTTGAAAATTTGTACACGGAAAACGTGTGTAATTAGGCAAATTCTTAATCGAAAAACGTGGAAAATTATGCAGATTTGTACTCGGAAAACGTGGAAAATTATGCAAATTTGTACTCTGAAAACGTGAAAAATTTTGCAAATTTGTACTTGGAAAACGTGGAAAATTTTGCAAATTTTTACTCGGAAAATGTGAAAAAAAGTTCTGCAAAGTTCTACTCGGAAAATGGGCCCTGAGCTAACCTTGTAGAAGTACATGTATTAATTTTGGATCGCCATGACTGCGTTGAATTTCCCTTACTTTTCCATGTCATTTTTAAGTTCCCTGACTTTCCCACGTTTTCAATGTATGCTGGCTGGAACCCTGTATAGAGTGTGAACGAATAATGTCAACTTCTTCATTCGAGACGAATTTCGAATTCGGATATCACACATTTTCGGCCGAAACGAATGAATTTTCGAGTTCCCCAGAATTCTAGTTATATACAGTCATGTTAAGTTAAAATGATTTTTAGACAATATGGAAAAAAAGTTACTGCATGGACACGGGAAATCCCCGATAAAAGGTGCAATCATCTACGTGCATGCCATGGAGTATAGGATTTCATCCAAGCTTCGACGAAACTTTAGTTGTAATTGTAAATACTAAATAATATCTAAATACTTTTTGTTTGAAATTGTCTTTTTTAAAAAGCCATGATTAGTAAAATGCTCAGAAATATGCGCTTGACTTTTGGGACACGCCTAAAATTGCCAAGTTTCCAGATACAACTTTCCTCGTGTATGGCCGGCTTTAGAATCTATCAGCGCAATTGATGAGAAATTCAATTTTATCCCGATTATTCTAGTTTCTCAGGTAATTGCGTCTTGAAAGTTCCCGCGATGATTCAACCTATAAAGTTTGGCTATTATTAGCGGCATAAGCGAAATGTAAAGTTATTGTAAGAATCAATTATCCTGACAAATAATATGCCGTCAGCAGATTAGAACTCGGCGAAAACCACTTTGCAAGTGCGATCAATTTACTTTTTTTTAAAGTCCCGGCATACAATTGTACATACGTACGAATTTGATCGTTATCGACCAAAGCATCGTTTTTCTCCACGTTTTCCATTATCTACTGCAGCGCCATTGTGTGCGTGTAATTTCTTACGAGCCATTTCCGCCAGCGAATAGTACATATATTATCCGGCAAACGTGAGTGCCAATGGCAGAAGTGCCAGCCGTTTTGTACTTGACCCACCGTTTTATACTTAGCCGAATTTGGATTCTTACTCGAAATCGATGGGCTGCCGCTAGAGCATTGAAATGTAACCCATGGAGTAGGCTATACCAATTGCGGAATAACGCTTCCTCGGTGAGATTCGTAAAGCTTTTGTCTTTGCACCTCCATTGATCCAGCGAAAAAACAATTAAACCTAATTAAGGACTTAAGAAGTACTATAATTTAGCTTTATACGAATTTCTAAAAAGTTGCGAATTCATTTCCAGTCACCGGCTTCGACCAAATAATGGTACCTGTAGGTCTAATTCTTTCGTTTAAGACGAATTCTGAGTTGATCGCGCATATCAAATGTTCTGTTGAATCGAATAAATTTTCGAGTTCACAAACATTCGCGTTATGTGTACGTTAAAACTTTAGTTAAATATAACTTGTATATGAAAAAAGGTTCTTTACGGGGAATTTCCTGATGAAATTTTACACAACCTTTCCATGCATTCATATATAGCCTATAACACTTGATTTGGGGTATACGATTCCATCCAAAGTTCGATAAAACTTTCGTTCTTATTGTTGAAATCATTCAGGTTTTGTCTGACTTTTGAAATTTAAATGAACATGTTAACATTCCTTGATATTCGTCTTTTTATCAGGGTGAACAAAATGTATTCTTCTCAGCCAATAACATTTAAACCATTGTAGATATGACACATCTGTGTGTCTACATGTATAGGAAGTCAGGGGTGCGCTATCCACTGGGGCAAGCACATTTGACCCTTGACTATTTCCCATTATCAATATTCGCGTTCCAAACAGCATTTTAGTTTTTCATGTTTGCTAACCTGCGTAGCAGAAGTGCAATGCAGGGAAGCTCGTATTAGGATATTTGGGGGCAGGGCTAATTCACAGATTAAGCAGTGAAACTGAGTGAATAACGAATGTAGAAACACTGATTAGTGCTGTACCTTGACCCCATAGTATGTTTGACATGAATGTAATTGGAAATGTTGCCATTTCGTAATTCACCCAGTTTCAATGCTTATAATCTGTGAATTGGTCCTGCCCCCGAGTATTCTAGTACGATCTTTCCTGCATTGCACTTCTGTGCAGTAAACAATTGCAAGTAAACTTATACGAAACTTGAAATTGCCAAATCGAAATGACGGTTAATGCCATGCACGGAACGGAAACTTGCATTCCTGTTTCAGAAACCAAGGTTTATTTTATGTAATTAATTGGTGCGTTCCCACCTTAAAATGACGAATCAGTGCACGCTACATGTATCTCAAGTATAATTTACCGACTACAAGTATATCTTGCACTATTAACATATCGGCTTCTTGACTTTGTAGGCTATAAAATTGTCGATTTTTACCGTGGATATTTACCATATTAAAAAAAAAAATCCTTCGAAATAATCGTTATTGGCCGAGTGTGATCCGTGTGATCAGCCGTTAAGCGCGCCACCTGGTGGTGACACCACGCGTGACTCGCATGACTGTCATCTCGTGCCAACTGGGCAAACCCCCATTTTTAAATATTTAAAGCGCGCGACGTTGATGCGAGCCGGTGGACTTATCATTAAAATGTCGTTTTAGCGAGTTTGCAGGTGGCGCTGCAGCACCTGTTCCCAGGTGGCGTTGCAACGCATCCTCGCTCATTATGTCACCGGATCAATAGCCGGTGATTGACGCGAGAACGCGTCGCGCACGCGAGTGTCACCAGCAGATGCGCGTGACGCGCGCTCCTCCCACGCCTCCTTCGCGCGTCACGCACTGCGCTGATGCGTACTGAACGCTTCTGCAGGGATGCCATCAAAAACGGCCTGGCCTTTCTTATCTCAAGATACACAACAAATAGGCCCTCATAATATTATCCACAGCCGCGGGTTTGTCCAGCCCCGGATAGTTTAGGCATAGTCCTATATACACATGCACTGAAGAAATCAGAAATGTTAAATTTTGTTGAAAGTTGATGAAGATATGGAAGTTGGCCGAAATTGGAGAAAGTTTTGTAAAGGTGAAATAAATGTATTACTGAAATCGTGCAAATGTGTTCAAATTGATAAGATTTTTAATATTCAAGTAAATTGCTAACATTACGAAATTTGAAATAAATTTGCTAATTTTTACACTTATTTTGCGTAAAGTGAGGCATATCTGCTTGTTATAAATTGAGTTTAGAACATCTAGTTTTCTTAAGTTTTAAACATTTTAAAATTGGCAAAATTGAGCAAAATTCAAGCCTACAAATTCAAGTTTCAGAGCATGATATACAATTGTACTGTATAGCCTATATCTACGTGTATATATTACGTCTATTTTGGTTCGTCCCTGACGACAGCATGGCGTCTTTTAAAACATGACCCCGAAGTTATGGCACATGGTCAGTGGAGTGTTATGGTCAAGGGGTCAAACGTTCACCTCTACCATATGGATTTCTCCACAATTTTCACTTAATTGAATCGTTAGTTGCATTGTTGCTACTCGATCAAGCCGCCATTTAGCCCGCTCTCTCCCCTCACCCCCCACCTTACCCCCTTTTTTGTAGACACGTAATAATGCATCGCGCGCCCCCTCATTCATGACTTTTGAACTCGCGAAAAGTTTTCTCATAACTTCGCTCACCCCTTCGTAATAGACTTTCAGGGATTTTCAATGGGATCTGCGTGCCGTAGGTGCCTAAACAATCGCACAAAGCGCCCCCTATCGGATAACATATTTTTAATTTAAAAATTTCAATTCGATTCCTTGAATGCCCTCCTAAATTGGATTTCGGTCACTGCTGCTGGGTCTCCATTCCCCTTAGCTGCTTCTTAGGCGAATCCCCTTAACTAAGGCCTATACAAACACGGGTTTTCGGGCGTGAAAGTGATCCCCGGGCGCGTCGGGGCATTTCAATGCCCTCGAACGATGAGTGACACTCGCTTTAAACGATTTCTGGACGCCTATGTAACCGATACATCGCCTTTAATCCCCCGTAAGCCCATACCTTAAGCAAGTTTTGGGTTTTCTTGTCCTTTAGTTGTCACGTTGCGTGCACTGGGATGGGTCTCTTGGCACCTCATCTTAACTTTCTTATCTGCAGCCCATGATTCTCGCATGCTTTTCAGGGTATTCCCTTCAGCGAGCCTCTGGAAATAGGTATATATTCTCAGGCGAAGCCTTAGAGGGGTTCTTATGATGAGCTGGAGGGGGTCTTCATGATGAACCATTTATGCTATAGATTTAAATAACTTTAGGAGTTGTTTGCATATATCATTTAAAGTCCTTAGTTTAAAACCTGCCGCTTCATTTAGATTGGTTTGGAATTATATGAATGGCTGTTTACTCAGTTAACTTTGGCTTTATACTGTACGTATAAATAAACATTGCAAATAATTTTTATACGTTGACATAACGCTTTTCAATTTTTTCTTTCTTGACAATTTTCTCGTTTATTAAAAAAAATTGCATAACTTGTATGGCCAGACGATCGAGAGTGGAATCATGGGAACATAATAAATAATGTTGCATGCAACAAAAAAAAATAATTCTACTATTTACAGAGTTCTGTTGTTTTTGGCCATAAATAAATACTATGGTCACTAAGGGCAGAGTATTTATGATCGGGAAAATGAAAAAATGTCTTTAGGGCAGTAATGAAGCTAATGAATTCCATATACAGTAGTAGGCCTATACTTGTTTATACTTACATGTATACTGTATAGTCTGATACACATTAGCCACCAAACCAAAACTAAAAACCACAAACCCGATGCTTTCAACGTGAACTAGTTTCTATAAAATAATTAAAACAAACTAGTTTTGCAAAACCTGAGCATATGCTACACACGGCAAGACACGATAGATTATCGTCTGCAGTATCATTGTTATCGTGTATAGACGAAGCATTGCGCCACCGCCAAAAAGTTTGGCTATTTCCCTTTCATCTCACCGACACTCGACGGGAGCGCCAAACTTAGTTTTCTAGTTTTTAGTTTGGCAAAAACAGTTTGCTATGCAGAAAAGTTTCGAGTTTGGAGTTTTTAGTTTTGTTTGGTGATTGTGTGTACCCGACTTCTGAATGTTGAGATAGGGATATAGTTTATGGAAATTTGGTATACAACACTCCATTTGTTACGACTCGGCACTCGAAATAATTCGTAATGGTTTCATTGGATTTCTATTAACAAAAAATAGATTTTCATTATAGTTTTTTTTTTGCATTTGCAGCGCGGCGTTCTATGTCGAGCTAGCCTCCGTATTTAATGGACATACATTTTTAATAATTTGCGTTAAGCCGAATGCATGGCAAATAAGATTCATATATTTACGCAATTTCTTTTTTCATTTTTTATTTTTAAATTCTTAATGAGTCTATATGATATATACTTGTACACCGTGAAAACGCTTTCGTTTCACGCAATTTTTGATTTTTTTATTTACTTTATTTGATTCTTATTATTTTTATTAAAACAATTCCGGAAATGAGATACACTTTAAAAAAAAATCATGATGAAAATTTGTTTCAAAAATTAATTTTATTGATAGTTTTCTTTTTTGCACTTGACCTTCAGGCATGCAGTATTTAAATGAAACACGCACGCTTGAATTCACTCTGTAGAATATATTCCATGTTCGGTTGCTGCTCGAAGTCGTTGGGTGGCGCCACAACCTTTTACTTCCAAAACCACGTGTAAAATGCTTTTCAAAAAATGGGATTTTTATACTGTAGAACGAAGAGCATTCGTTGAATCTTTCTTGAAATTGGACCTGTGTATAGGGCCTACATGTATATAGCGACCTGACGCGTCACAAGGATTTTGGTAAAGAAATCAAGTTTTCTTGAAATTTATTAGTCATCAATGGCGTGGTGGCGCCCTCTGACAAACGTCCGTTTCAGCTGGACGTTCTCACCTTAAATATTTGACGGGTTGATGGGGAAGTAAATAACAAGGTGCGCTGCATATGCACCCCCTTCCTTCCCATCTTTACTTATTTATTTGCCCTAAAATAATTCATTTGGTTTTCGTATAACGAAGAAAACCGGTAACGAAGAAAACCGGTAATTTGATCGATCCATAATCGGAATCGTTAATCGATTCGAAATCGATTCCATTATGCTGCGCGATGGCTTATGTGCAGAGTATATGGGAAATTTTAAACATTTTTCCCGAAATATCAGATTTTACGTATGCCACAAGTGATTTCCAATATATGCATGTATACAGTACAGTGCACATGTATAATTATTGATGTTTATACCATACATGTGTGCCAACTATAACGTGTATACAGCCTGATATAAATTTAGCATAAACAGACACAAGCATTAAACCTTGCTTTCGCAAACAATGTTTGCTGATACCGCGGTTCCAATAAACTGTAGGCTATAGCCGCTATATAGTTAAACAAGAATTCTGAAAACTTATATATGTATATAGCCTACTTTTTAATTTCTTCAACTATATCAAAGAGAAGGCAGGAAAATCAAACGAATGATATACTAAAATACCTGCAGACAGACATGATTGAAAAGCAGACGATGATATTAACGATTTTGGTTTCCCGCGTGCAGGGAGCGCCGCACAAGCATTACTTTTTTTGCTTGAATCGCATCCTGAGGGAACACATTCTTTGTTATAGAACACGGTTTGTGTTTGCTTATAGTGTGAATCATCCAGACAGAAATATTAAATATATCGCGATATGCATGTCCATTCAAGAAAAGCCTATACACACTGATAAATATATTGTAAGTTTAAAGTTCCAAAGCAAGGATGCGATAAATTCGATTTTATAGAGACGAGAATTAATGGCCGTTTGCCGCCACAAAGTGGTTATAACATGGAAAACAGACATGTTGCGTGAAAAAAAACATGTGCACGTTGTTCAAAGCAGTGCATGAACGTGGTTTTTCGTGTGATACGATTTAACGTGTGATACGTGTGATATGCCCGTTACGATTGCATATTTTTCGATATTATTAGACAGCTGCAGCAAGTGCATGTGACTGACTCACCCGTTGACCACTGTCCAATAGCCTTCTCATTAAATTACTTATTGTATGTGTGCAACTTTTTAACTTGCATGGAGCAGTATATAGTTTTGTCCTTATTCTTGATTTTCGCTGAACTTTGACTTCCTTAGCGCCAACAGTTCATAAATTCTTGTCCATTCGGGGTACAAAAAAAGCTGCTTTTCATTGTGCGCTCATTGTTTCAAGGGGAGTCTTTCTCCCCTTGTGCGTTTCACCCATACATTTTTCCAGTCTCCCTCTCCAGGGGGCGCTTCGCCCCGCCTCTGTTGTTCATTTTCCGTTGTCATCGCCATTGTTTTTCTTCCCATTCATACGCGTTGTGTTGTTCCAAATTCCCGTTCGAATTCGCTCCCCTTGCACGCGCAACCGTTCTGTGAATGCAACAATTACGCTTATGGGCGCACGAGTCCTCATAATTTACACGACCGCCAGGTGGAGCTTCACGCGTATACTGGCTAGAGAGCCTAATACTGCATGGCCATAGGGCAAGAATATACATTGGATGCTTATTGCAGGCGCTTGCCACTCTGCGTACCACTATACAAGGTGAGGCATAAGTATGTTTTCGGATCAAACAAAAATACTAATGGATATAATTTATGGACTGAACGTGATGAGATGGAATTGAATTGTAATATTATTATAGTGATACATACAGAGCAAGAACACACAGAATGCTTACATGTATTGCAGGCGCAACAAGACTACAGACATGCCTCACCTTGTATAGTTGTACGCAGAGTGGTAAGCGCCTGCAATAAGCATTCAACCAATAGCCTGTGTTCACGTTGGACTTGTTTTCCAGTGGCTTGCCACTTGAATACCAACTACAAGGTGAGGCATGTATATGTCTTGTTGCGCCTTAATTCTGCCTGCAATAGTGCCAATTTAGCAGACTTATGCCTCACCTTGTAGTTGATTTTCCAGTGCCAAGCGACTGGAAAACAAGTCCAACGTGAACGCAGCCATAGGGTGGGAACAGAGTGGGCCAGTTTTCAATGAGGTCGTCCGAGGGGGCAGCTGAGCAGAACCTAGCTGAACGCTAACAGGTTTGTAGGAACGCTGCGAGCGTTCCTATTCGAAAAACGCGAAGCAGGCTGTAAAGAC
>JAQGBX010004329.1:0-15551 GCA_034698745.1 Megaphyllum sjaelandicum | reverse complement strand
GTTTAAAAATTTCGCCCCCATTGACAATTCGTGGTGGGGGTCTACCCCCACCACCCCCCCCATTATGCACGGCGCTGAACGGCTCCATAAAACGTCGTTTTGAAATAGAAAAGCAGTAAACAAAGAGCACCATTTCAAATACAACATTTCCGTTTTTTTTTTTGCATAAAACTATCATCTATGTTAAAAGGCTGGTTTTCTGACGTCGAATCACACGCATGGCATGGCACACCCTGGCCAACGAAATCGCAACAAACTTAATAAGATGCATGTACGGCTGGAGACTTTTATATAACCCTGAACAATTGCCACCCATATCAAACATGTTACTTGCTCGAAGCTCGAATGATATTCCTTGGCAAATCAAATTTGTCAGGTTTTAACCTGACTGAGTTCTTATATAATGTCATGAGTTTGAGATTGATCATATATATATGTGTATAAAACACTAACAGTTTGTGTATCAAATAAGTTTTCACAGACTGGACACATTTTGGTCGATACATTTTCTTGGAGATATTTCATTTCTATATAATTTTTGGGTGTATATATAGATACCAACACTGTGTTAACTGCTGCAGATGTTACATGTATGTAATTATTGAGAATGGGGAATTTTCCGAGCAATGAACACTAGAACACCTTTGATGACAAGATGCATGCCCGTAAATAGCTCGAAACAATAATCCGTGCGGGTAGACGAGAAAAATCCTTTCAATTAATTTGTCTGTCCTGGTTGGAATTGAGATTAGGCTATAAACCACACCCTACTTGTTAACATATGTTATTAGATATGTGAATGAAAATCATTTCTTTGAAAATAGGGCAGAATATATAGTTAAAAACGAAACGGTTACTGTACATTTATGGTCAATCAAATGTAATGTGCTCACATTTAATAAAAAACATTTTACATATCAAAAGTGAAAATCTGTTACTGTCATGAACTGAATATGAGGCTCAGTTCAATATTAAAAAATCTGCTTAATTCACAACAGAGATATGATTTGATTTGCAGACGGCATGTTATCGACGCTAAATGTTTTGAAAAAAATCGAGTATTGCCTTCGTTTATATAAAGAAATTGCCTATACAATATCACTGAAATATGGGCGTAAATTTCGCAGATGTTCAACAAATAATCGGATTTTTTTGTATTCACCTGGTATTGTTTATATGATACGATAAACTACGTGTTTGCATCTTGCCTGCGGACCATTCTTGTCGAGGCAGGATAAGTATGCCATCCCTATTCATTATTGTTGGTATTAGGAATGCAATTATGGTGCATAACATACAATAATAAGAGTGGCCCGACTTGACACTCTTTAGAAAGCGTCTATTTCAAGAACCTTTTCTTGCACACGTTGGAAACGTGTAGGCCAAGTGAAAGACGACTATATTCGTGTTACATAATTAGCTCAACATATAAAAGCGTATTCCCAACATGCACATGTATACGCATTAATGAATAGCCTATTTTTGGAATAATGTAGGAAAAAGCCACGGATATAATAATGAAACCAAGCATATCTGTCAAAACACGAAAAATATTTTAAAACACGCGTGTTTAATTAATGACATTCTTGACTCTGAGCTTTCAAATAAAACCTAGATCAAAAATGTTGGAAGAAAAATTATCCACCATGCGATTTTAATATAAACGTGTCTTACTAATTTTCTTTAATTATACAATATGCATGTACATGAACGTTGCGTAATTTTACATTATCAGCATTTTTTAAATTATGATTTTAATAAAATTTGGCAAAACATCTGATTATGTTTTATTGGAGCATGAACGAAGACCATTGCAGTGCACTGGTAAAATGGCAATTGTTTCCCGAAGTTGGCCATGCGTTTGACAGAATGGAAATAATATAAAAAAAAATCGGTTATAAGGCCACGACACGCAGCTGAAATGCATAAGCATAAACACAGTTGCAGACCGCGAGTATCGAGTGGATGTCATACACGAAGGAATTTCAGATTTTTAAGTGGCTTTTTATCATCGGTTATGAAGCTGCGAAGGGGGTCATCTATAAGAGAATTTTCGAAATATGGGAGCAAAGAACCATAAATGATCGGTAGAAGATAAGGGAAAAGCTGAAGTTCATAGGCATGCAACACAGACGCCCGGCCGGCCGCGTCTTGTTTTGTTGATCAATCCTGATTTTGATAAATGACGGCATTATAGTCGTTGTCATCCCTCTCGTTTTTAGTATGACAATGTAATTACGATCCCTTTTGTCACATTAATACCTTATGTAATTCATAATCCTGAAAAGTTTGAAAGATGGAGTACAAAGGCGTGTAAGAGAACCGAACCCATCTCCTGCGAAAATTCACTCGTGCGAAAACTAGAAATAATCTTGCTGGAATTATATTTCCTTCAAATTTTCAAAAACATTTTTTGGGCTCCCAATCAATGGATTTTCAGACTGCAATCATTAATAACATCCTAATAAATGCCTGTAGAAGAACGGAGGAATGGCTGCCTTTACAGTACATTCAACTGAAAAATTGTCTCTTCCGGGAATAAATCTTCCGTAATAATCACCTTCGTGCCATTGAATGTAAATGATTCACGGTTGCCTGGTCAGCTTTTTCGCACTCGTGGGTTTTAACACCTTCGAATACTTTTAACTTTGAGAAGTAAAAGCGTGTTATCTTACGCACGATAAGCTATAACGATAAACAATCTTTGTACTAATAAGAAAAAATCGAAATTATCAGTAAACAAACAACTGCACGAATCCACAAAATAAAGCGGCCTGTGTCTATCTAATCTTTCTTAAAAAAAAAAAAAAATAGAAATAGAAAAAAATTAATTAATCGTAATAAAATTAAGAATATGTAGGAGCTTTTTTATTAACGATAAGCATAGAACGAAAAAAAAACAAGTTGTTTGAATAGCATTGCTGTTGCGAATCAATTTTGCAAAGAAAAATAAACGTTTCGTACATTCGAAAGCTATAATTACATGTAGTTGAATATTGTATATGTACACACTGTAATAAATACTCAAATGTTTAAACAAATTTAAACTACAACGACTCATGAAGGGTGCGAGCACAAAGAATGCTTACTTTCGGCGTGCTTGTTTTCAGCTTTGGGGAGCACAACTAACGCTGATATCAGGGTGATGGTCAGCGTGCTAGCTGAAACCTTCCGCGTAAAACCTTGCAGATGCGCATTAGCATCTCATGATGCGCGCAGGGCACGTTTTTACGGTACTGTACATATAGGCGGCATGCAATCATGTATATGTGCGTGTTTTGACCAATATGTAATAATGATCTGTGTGCCACTCAGTGTCTTATAAATCTGCTTTCGGATTAAGATAAGTTATAAGCGCTTCATGTATAAGCTTCGCCTGGTTCGGCTACGCTTTCTTTGTGTACGCCCTTTAAAAAAGCATGCCGCATTCTTACCCCGCTTGGTGGCGCTAGTGTACGCCGAGTGGTAAGCGCCTGGAATAAGCGTTCTTTGTGCTCGCACCCCAAATGTCATACGAAGAAAGCACATGTAGGCTACTTGAACTAATTCAAGTTGTCCACGCAAGACAAACGCGCGGGACTAATTAAATATGAAACAAGAAAATAAATCTTTTCGATGATACCGCAATAATTAAACAATTAACAACTGGAAATGTTTATCAGTTCAAGTTGAAATATCGGCACGGTTTCACGCGGAGGTTGCCCGCAGTCATCTGGCATAAATCATGGCGGACCGCCAATGGCATCGCGTTCTCAAAAACAAACAGTTCGATATAATGAAGACGTAGAATCTAATATTTATTTAATTATCCCAAATGGCTCATGAGTTTTGTTTGCTATTCATTGGCGCTGGATGGAGTACACCATTAATTACAACTCGCACGCAATCCTCACAAATCTGAATCTCATCGCCACGCTACCTCCCTACAGGATGTCCAAAGAGTTGGACGACCAGTTGGTTGTCCCACCCTGCGCGATTGGCACTTCGAAATTAGCGCGATGGTTCAGGGGTGCCATTCCACACCTCTCTGCTTGCATCGAATGGCGCGTTGCAACGCCGAAGGGGGGCCTCGATATCGATTATCGATGTCTAGTCATCACCGCACGTTCTAATGCTGTCTCTCCCCAACCATTAAAAGATTTGCCTTTTAAAATTCTGCAGGCGCAATACAAGACCATAATCCCCGCAAGCACGCGCATACATACTCAACGACCTTTTTTTTCCCCTGCAGGAATGGACACGAATTCCGGGATATGGTCAACTCAAGTTTTGTCATTATCCGAGATCCGTCCATTATCCAAATACCCGTCGCGCAGCCACGCTTAAAGTGGCAAATAACGAAACATGATTGCGAAGAAACTGCTTCAAGGTTTGCTCGCACGGCCATCTAAAGAATTACTATATAGTATGTACTCGCATCGGTTTATCTTATTTCTCGGATATAAAATCTCATCTCGTTGAAAGACATTTCCATGTATAGTGAACAGTTACGTCGTATACATGCACTGTAGTAAGCGGAATAAAGGATGCAATACAAAGCGAGCAAATTTGCCTAACAAATTTGAAGAAAACACACGTAAACTTGTTATATCTCTATACGAACCTTAGAAGGCGAACATATACAGAGTGGCCACAAAAAAGGAAAAAGGGTTCATAAATTCGTAACTTTTTTGTTTTTTAATCAAAGTAAATCCCCAATTTTGCAAAAATGCAGGCAACAAACATACGAACGAAATAGCTATTGCAATTTGTGCTCAAAGTGTCCTCCATCCGCTGCAGCACATGCCCGAAGGCGCTTGCGCCATTGGGCAATTGACGAGTCGATTGGTCGATCAAGTTCATCCCAAGCGGCCAGAATTCGCTGTCTTAACTCTTTGACATCACGAATCTTTGTTCGGTACACTTTTTGCACCAAATTCCACCAAATGGAATAATCAACAGGGTTCAATTCGAGGCTATTTCGTGGCCAAAGGGTAGAGGTGTTATAAAATCTGGAGTGTCTCGACGGACGAGTTGAACAATTTCTCGAGCAGTGCGTGCTGGTGCACCATCTTGCTGGAACACAAACATGTCCGAACATTGACGAATATCGGGGCAGGAGGTTTTCCATCAGCAAAATTCTGGCCGCTTGGGATGAACTTGGTCAATCAGTAATCGACTTAAAATAGCTATTTTGTGCAAAATTGGATTTATGAAAAAAATTCCCCTTTTTTGTGGCCACCCTGTATACTGTTGCTACACCTTAATTTACAGCAGAAATAGTAAATGTATCCTAGTTTTCAAAAAACCAAAGTGATACACGCGCTCGATATCACGTGAAAAATTGCGGGGTGTCATCACTTCTTTAAATGAATATTCATTTCAGGTAATTGACAACATTCGTGGCCACGCAAATTAAGATACTCGCTCCTCCATTTCGAGCGAGTAAAAAAGTTTGTAGAAAACGTTTTCGACCATGGTCCTGTGGGTTTAGGCGGAATGTATTTAAAATTAGTCGCAGTTGATGAGCACACGCCCGTGCGCACCGCGTTTCATCGCATAACGTAATTATAATCTCTCCGGCAACCTCCTTTAGGTCCAAATCTTACGTACTGAAGATTCAGAAAAATAAACGTCATCCTAATTCGCAATATCAGAACACATTAGTTCCGCTCGGAGTAATTTATGTATTTTGTTAAGCTCGTCTTAGGGATATTTGACTTGGAAATGTGGGCTAGCGCACCGCATCGGTTCCAGCCCAAAAAGAAAAAAACCAAATCGAAAATTACATTTGCATACATATAGAGGAGCAGGGACAAAAGAAACGTCCATATCGAATGAAACTTGGCAAACAATTATCAGAGTAGCGTGTAAATTTGGCGAAGAAACTCGCACGCCATTGGTGGTGCAAACTCGAGGGTGTCAGCTGCTTGCAACTACTAATCAATAATATCGAGAGTGCAGGCGAGCGAGCTCCACTTTTAAAAGACATGCAAATGGACAGAATTAACTCGGATCAATTTGTCAGTATTTAAAGCCTTTCGAGCGTCTATTTAATACATCTTTTCCTAAATTAATTTCACCCTGCATAAATTGATTTCTTCGCGTACTCGCGATGCATCTCCCCGGAGCATTTCAAAGACGGCGAATGACGGTGCTGCGTATTAACGGTACCTTAATTTCTTTTTTCAATTTATAAGATCGTTCTTTTTCTCGCGATTTCAAGCTTATATATATAACACGGAAGAATATAGGTGCCGCCATATTCTTCCGAACACTGAACATGTATCAGCGAGGCAATTCAATGGATGGTCAAATCAATATTTTTTTTCCGTACGAATTACAGATGGCTCCATGCAGTCGATCGTGATTCTGCTAAAAAAAAACAGCGAGTGTTTCCTTTTTTTGCTTCAGCCTCCCAGCTAATAAATATGTTTTTCCTATAGATCGTAGAAGTTTAAAACTACCATGATAGTTGCACTCGAAATCAGTCAGGGTAACATCCCCTATCCCAACTATACCTAGCTTAGGCTCAATTTAGAGTTGGTCATGGTTTTCTTCAATTATTCGTAATAAAGTAAAAATTCAATAGTAAATTATTCATTTGGCGGCACCCACTTTCGTACGTGATTGTTGGGAGAGGGCTCAGAGGGAAATAAAAAAAAAGTTTATCAGCGCATGCCGGTTACCGCGAGATAGTAGGCTACTGTATACGTGTGTACAGCGTGCATAGGCTTTACGTATACGTAGCAGCCACACTATACATGTACTCCACGAGCACCGTAATCAGGAAAGCCTAGTCTATTCCACGCACAAAGACACGGTTTCTCAATTCCGCCTACACGAGTGTAAAGTGCTGGAAAAAAAAAGCCACGTCAATTCACGCTGATCAACACATCCATGCCGTGAAAACACTTTCGTGCGGACGATGCATCTTTCCCGCGCTACCCGTACATCAGTTGTACTGGACTGCATCAAGAATCTCTTATCCGAATATATCGGGGATAGGACCCGAGTCAAAACACATTCTTTCGTTTCACTATACTACAATTTGTACAGCTGCAAAACCCAGGCTGTACTTGCCGATAGCGACTCGCGGAAGCGACGAAGTAGGCCTAACGAACGAATCGTGACCGCAGCGACCCCATGCTGAAAGCGCCCCCATGCTACTTCAGCGAAAGCGCTTCATGAAGCAACTTTTCGCCCATTAAGCCACAAACATACATCTCTTCTTTATATATATATGCATATACATACAGACAAAGATATACATATGTAGATACTGTAGATAGATATACACCTTATGCAATGCACAGACCTGAAAATTATGATGTACACCATACATGTATTTTTAATAATGATGTACATGTATCAAACAAAAGTTTGGGTACATCGAAGCACGAGGAATACACGTGATGGGACTGTCCAAGTCACCAAGTGTGTGGTCACGTCGCGTTCGGAATAATAGGGCTCTCCTCCACCTGGAGTTGCTGAAACCCATCGACGCGACACCAGCGCCACGCAGCGCGCGGTTGAGCGATCCGCAACGTGGATAATTATTTCCGACGTTCGGAGAGGCATCTAGCGCATGCATCCCCTACCCATTAGAGGTTTACCAATCAATTTGCAAGTTTCACGTTGTGACCCCTTCGTGGCTCGCTCTTTAATTCGCTGCAACATGCGCGGGGAATAACTCCGAAACCTCGGCATCATAAAAGGAGCGCCGTAGAAAGTAACGTTGGGGAGTTCTCCTCGAGCGATACGTTGTCGTAGCGATGAGCCAATGGCGCATTTGTATACTAAAAGCATCCAGCGCCGGTAATGGGATGGCTTTTTTTTTCATCTTCTTCTTGGGCGGAAATAAGCTAAGATGCACGATGGCCACCTATTATCCGCGCCGAGTGTAAATGTGGCTAAGCCACGGCGAGGATGCCATCAACGAGTGCCGAGCTTCTTAATAGGTTTATTTGCTCCTGATGCGCTGGAAGGGAATTGAAAAGACGCGATGTTCGCCTAACAGTTTTATAGCGCCTGCAGAGTACGTTTGCTTCTACGGTACTTGGAAAAGGGCAAAGTGTTCCCAGGCACGGGGGCGCGCCGGTGGGACAACGCCACATTTCGATCAAAATCGATGCGGAGCTAGAAGTACGGAAAAGCCTCGTGCTACGGAACGTATGGCGAACACTTGGCGGAAGTGGGGTCATTTGGTATGGCGGAGGTTCCGCTCGTGGCCACGGCTTCGAGCGATTATGGCTAAATGCGACGATGGGCGAGTGAGCGAAGCCACTTTCGAAGATGCGGAAAACAAACAATTTGTAGTTGATGTACCCCCCGCGGCCACTGTGCATCGGTTGTCGAACGTCTACCTATAGGGGACGGTTCATAGTCTGGCAACAACCATTGAGTGGGTACGGAAGGGAGGGCGGGGAGCAGGGATAAGCGTCCACCTCGATCGCCTTCGTAATTAATGAGAGCGCCACATTAGGATATATGATGACGAATCGCGCAATATTGAGATTGTTTTACGGTCAATGAATAAGCAGTGTTAGTTGCGCTGCCAGACTGAACCTCGATCTTCACACCCTTCAGTGATGGAGGCAATTTTAAAATTGCACTAACAAAACGAGGCAATTTCGGATATATATAGATTGACCTTAAGAGAGGGTTAGAAACAAAAGGAGTCTAATATCGCAATATCGCCACGAAAACTGCCGAATTAAGCTTTAAAAAAAAAAGTAGAAAATTATCATTACAACATGTTGCCAAAACTCTTAAAAACCAGCGAATGATTGCAATTTGAAAGAAGCATAGATTTATATAGTCGGCCAAACGGGTTGCTGGAGGGTGTTTGAACTTCCGTAATATGTTTAATCCAAAAAATATCCAACAATAATCCAAGAAATTCAACGTTGAAAAAGATTGCTATAGTTGAGTCCCATCGAAAGACACTTCAAACCCGAAGTGTCTCAGAGATGCTTCCTATACTTGTTTTTTGGGGGCAGGTTAGGAGTACTATTGCCGAAAATTACTAATAGTAAACTAAATGATCGGCTAATGAAACTTTGTAAACAATTATGCCAACAAACTGTACAGAGGAGCGTATAGTGGTAATTATAATTGCAGATTACTTCATCAATGTGAAAGAGCACAAAATGCACTCTTCCAGCAGAAAAAAAGGTTCAAATCCGAGTGCATAAAGGACGATGACCAGAGTGAGGTTGTGGCCAACAGGTTGCCTATGTTTAAATGCAGCATGTCAAGAATTAACGGGATGCGAACGAGTTCAAAAGTTCCAAAAAGGATTATTTCCCCAGAGTCCGCTGTTTCATTCCGCTTTTTGTGAGATGAAAATAAATGAAAAAGCAACGAATGAAAACGGCGAGGAAGAAAACGTATCAAATCAAGAAAATCTCTGTACGTGGAGACCAAAAAGAAGAAAAAGAAAAAAAAAATACACAGAAAAAAGTTTGACTAGGACAATATTTTACTTTACGGAAGATGTAACATCAACAATGTTATTGCTTGGTTGGTTTCTGAATGGAGAGCGAGGAGCTCGTTTTGAAGTCCTTCGGGGATTCTTCATTCAATGGCATGCCGTGGAGTGGACAGATCGGAATTGAGGGGCGAGGTAAAATCCTCCGTGTGAATTAAAAAAAAAAAGCAAACGACCATGAAGGTTGGAGAAAAACTTAATGTACTTCCAAGTTTCGTGACGAGCAAGTGCGCGGTATAGTTAAAGTACTTTAGAAATCAGCAATAATTTGGTAAAACCAGATGAAATTGCACGAAAACAGTCAAAAATATAATGAACGGAGTCCCGTACCGTATAGAGGCAGTGACGGCGAGTGGTATTTTTAGCAATTCAATTAAGCCTACTGAAAGTTGTTTAATCCACTCCTGAAGGTGAGATTAAAAAACAAAGTGCATTCGCGGCCCCGGAACGAGACATACATTCAGCCATCCCTCCAAATGCAAACAAACTTCTATATACAGTATATGTATTCAATTCAATTTCAATTCAACTCAGTACCCTACCATCAGTAAATGAAAACCATGTGGTATGGGGGTGTAATTCATCAACCCAAGTTATTCGGTAGTTACCACCGCATCAGGATGTGGACCCCATCAACATCATTGCAAAATTGAATTTCGTGAAGCTTAAGGCTATATCCTTTGGTAGATAGTTCCAATGTCTAATAGAATGCAAGAAATAGGACCAATGGATAGGAATGGGCTC
This sequence comes from Megaphyllum sjaelandicum, assembly GCA_034698745.1. Taxonomy (NCBI): domain Eukaryota; kingdom Metazoa; phylum Arthropoda; class Diplopoda; order Julida; family Julidae; genus Megaphyllum; species Megaphyllum sjaelandicum. The sequence continues at coordinate 5,335 of JAQGBX010004329.1, read as the reverse complement.
GGAGTTCATACCTTTCCTATAACCCTTTAACTTTATAACCGACCAAGGTGGGCTGAGTGGTAGCATTCTAACCTTGCATTCGATAGATGCGGATTCGATTCCCGGGTCGGCTATCCTGATTGCGCTTTTCGTTTCACAATCCCCCTCCAAGCGAATGCTAGGATAGTTCCTATATCAATTCGGTAATGACCATTTTCCTTTCACATCCCGTCCTACTCCTTGCTTTTGGGTTAAGTTCGTCCCCAGCCACGCACGTACAGGTCGTACAGGTACATGTACATTAAAGTATTTCGCTATTGTTGCCGATCACATGCAAGCTCAGGTTAATAAGGAGGGTTGGGCAGATGAGTGCAATGCGCTTCCTGCTACATCATAACCGACAACACGATTGATATCTGTTGCGGGAGCCCATTTTGACTCCTGTCTATGGCACCGACGGGCGTCGAGCCCATGCATGTTGTCGATAGTGATGATGATACACTGTAACCTTTATGGATGGCAAAACACGCTGAATCTATTCAGAAGGATGCAACGGTGATTTTAGTTTGCAAGTACGGAGATTTTCTGCTGTAGCTTCATGCCAGAGAGAAACCAAGAACCCGGAAATGAAGTACATGCCATAGTTAGAAGGGATTCTTCACTAGCTCACTACTGATAGTCTGATAAAGCAATATGAATAGCATTCCAAACCCAAAATTATGGCATAAGTAACTGCACGTGTTCCTTTAAAGCGTCGCGACGTGATGCCAATGAAGCTTAAAAGATATGGCATCCAGATAGTTGGCACTTAACTTTTATAACCAAATCCGCGCTTTTCTAAAGATAAAAAACTTAAAAACTTATGAGGTCGTTATTAGCGATACACGCAATTACAATATGTATACTATTAATTTCGCGCTCAATAATTTTTTATAAAAATATTCCCAAATGTTCTGATAAGAAGTATACATTTTCAAATAGGAAACATCTTCTCGTTGCAGGAATAAATACTAAACCCCAGAAAAAGAAAATAAAAAATCATGTATATTAAGGTCTGCGCATGATTTGTGAAATTAACGTATGATTAATATGTGTACTGTTCGTGCGCTTGACATTTTCATTATGGTATATATATATAAATGTCAATGAAAATACACGCACATTACAGTATATATATTTATTGCATGAATACATGAGTATCCATTTTGCATTTATAATTAACGCAAAATGTATACATGTATGCATATATCTATAAATAATGTGGAAACAATCTCGCCCGATTAACATAATACGGATTATAAATCAGTAGGCCTATATCCATAAGAAAACGACGTATTTTTATCATTTTCATGTGCGGAAATTTCCATGAATTAACCGAGGAAATAAAATTGCAATCACATAGTGCCGTTTATTTTTTAATCTTTCTTCGAAAAGTATATGCCTACTACGTGTTTGAGTCGCTTACAATGTTCATCTATTACAATACTGTATACTGTATGAATCCGAACAAGGGCATCGAATAAACGAGTATGATTTGCAATCTACCCAAATCTTGTTTGAGTACATGTGTCACTACCAATTTTATTACAGTAATAGAATAGGCTCCAAGTTTTAATTATTTTATGAAATATGGTACCCCTTATTTAGTTCAAATGTGTTCATGTGGAGCGGTAGAATAATACTTTGATATATACATTATGGTGGGGGTGGACTTGTTAAGATAAAATGGGACAAGAACTGACGGAAGCTTAAATATTTAAAAGTGATTTAAAGTATAAACTCAATCAAACACGTTCGCTTCATCTTTGCATTAATTGCAATTATAATTTGACTACCCGGCGAATCCCGCAGCAAGAAGCCTTAAAAAATGTTCAAGAACAAAAAACAGGATGATTTTGATCACGAAAAACATTTGCTTAAGAGCTGACGCAAGTTTAATTGAACAGACGCTGATTCGCAGAAATCAAACGCAAATCCGAATTTTGAAGAAAGAAAAAGAAAGTTGCTCTGTCGATCGTCTTTCTTCGTGAAATGTTTTTTATTCACCGATGTAAATTACTTATGCTAAAGCACCGTTTTTCTCAAAAATGTTTAATCGCCCACTTACTCTTCGGTTTCTTGGAAAAGTGGTTAGTTCACTTAGTTATACTTGTATACTGCATGCCAAAAAAGTGCGAACCGACTGAACGTGGTTTTATAGATGGCACAAGAACAAAACTTGTTTGCTTTGCAAAGCAAAGTTGAAAAAGCTAGCTGCAAATTAAACTTAAAAAGGGCGAATCACGCAATGGACTGATTGCTTTACCCAGCTTCCCTAAAATTCAAAAGTTAAGTCGACGTATATAGCAAATGCATAAGCTGATGAAATGAGTGAATAAATAAAGCATGCGCCGCTATCTACAGTTGACTCGTGTTATTTTTTACTAACCAGCTAGTATAGGAACCATAAAAAAATTCGTAAAACATAGTTTCTTCATGGGAATGGCATTTAAAAAAAGAAAAGTGCAATTTACACTCAACTTTATGTTTGAGATTCCAAACAAACACAATTTTCTTTTTACTTATTGTGATCGTTATAAGGAAATCGAAATCATTTTGATACGAGTCTTGTCAACACTGTTATAAAAACAAAGTCTTATTTCAAGACGCATTTTCCATCTTAAAACTGCTGGAAAAAAATATAATTTTAATAAGACATTTTTTGTGCCTGATATTGTTGTAGCAGCCTTTTTCAGACATGGAATGTATCTTAATGAATACATTAAGGTGCTAGTGATATCACAAATAAGGAATAATCCATCTTTGAAAAGGGTGCAGTTGAGCTTTTTTAAACCATGTTTTTTTTCCTCTATTTAAAGTTAAGAATTCAATGTAAGAATTTTTTTATGAGTAATTCCTTGATAGCACAGTGGATAAGGCACTGTCCCCATGAATGATAGGTTGTTGGATCGAATCCAGGTAAGTTCAAAGAAAAACTAAGACCATGTGCAGATTCGATGTTAAAAAGTCTACAGGCTATTAATTTATCTGATATTTTTTTATTATTTAATGCATTTTTAAATGTTTTTGAAATAAGAATATATAAGACACTTTATGTGACTTATTTAGTTTCAGACATCAAAAAAGACGTGTAATAGGCCTATGCCTTATTTTTGTCTACAACGAAAAAAATGGATAAAGTGTCTTAAATTAAGACATCCATTTTTTACAGTGAACTTCGGTTAATTGTGGGGGGATTTTGTTTTCTCTCACCTAGCTCTTACCAATTAACTTCATCCAAAATTTAAACCTGAGAAACTTCCCAGTTCCCGGAAGAAAACAGTGAAAATAATACACATGCACTGTAGGAGGAAAAAAAGTTCGTAATAAAAAAGGATTGTGTAATGTTAATTCGTTACTCGGAGCGAGAATTAACATTAACGTTCCTACTATGGGATTTACTTCTCTGGAAAAACACAATAGTTTGCAAAACGCGAGATGCCCGTATTTATACCTTTTGTACATTGTTTAAATGACTAGATTTTTACACTATAACGCATCGTCATGAAAATTTAAGTTTTAGTTCCGGAGCAAAGTGGATATAAGTAAAATCTTCTAACGTTGGAACAGTTGCCAAATATAAACCGAAGTATCGTGACAAAATTCGCTTTGGAACAGCTATATCTACTGTGGATTTTGATAATTAGGCTATCCATCTATCCATATATATATATACAGTATATGTAAATATATTGCATATGACGTTAGAAAAAAAACTGTCGTTCACGCCATACCCCTGCTCTTAAGCCTCTGGCATTTTCTATTGTTTCCACAGCTTCCAGCCAGGCGAAAACAAAGTATTTGGCACAGATGGGAAAATCTCATGCATAAACTTAGCTGAGATTAAAAGTATTACTGTCTGAAAATTACTGGAGCTGAATATAGGATGCAAATAAGCTGGATTTTTTGTGGTCGTTTAATAAACTTTTTTTTTGGACTTAAACATAGCTCGTTTTCGCAAACATGATGCAGTGTTTTGTAAGTTTTCATTCGCATCACAAATGCATTACGTGCATGTTTAATCATTGCCTTTAAATAAATTAAGAATCTGAAAAAGTTGCGGATGTTGTCTCTATTCAGAATGTAATATACAGTATTGATAATCAAAAAATGGATCTATAAGAAAAAAAAGAAAATCATCGTATACATGTACTGTACGTCTTACTGTTGTTTCTTTCCCGTATGCTTCTTTCAGAAAAAACAGCTTCGAAATGAGTAAAATTCAATTGAAAACTGACGCTACAGACTATCATTTAAAATTCTGAATTTTCATAAAACTTTCATTGTATGCTTCAATTAAACTCCATCCACAGAATACTGCGTATAGAAACTTTTGGAATACCCCGTATTAAAGAACTCAATGTCAAAGATAAAAAACTTGACTCGCTATAGTTTTATTATCCGAGGTTATAAACCTCCATTCGCTATTATGTAATTTCAAATACTTATAAAATCATTGGCCTCAAGACTGGCTAATATTTCACATTTCCCTTTGCATATGCGTTATCTTTTAAAAAGGCAGTGTCACATACTGTATATAAAAGCCGAATGATAATACATTAAAAATAATCAAGCATTAAACAGGGCAAAGAAGCGCTCGCTGGAGAATGTGCTCACCCTAATAAACCTTCCCACAAATCATCAAAAATTATCTTCGTATTAAAAGCGCTTCGTGATCTCCATTTAAAACAACACTTTCGGCATTTTTCATGGAGGGTGCAAATGTCATTAAATTTAAAAAGCGAACTTATAAGCAAAATGACGGCCATTGCTTTGACTCGTTTTTTGGGTTTTTTTAGTGGTATTCACTGAAAACATTAAAATGTCATAAGAAAATAACCCTCATTATTTTTCAGATCATGCCAAGAATTTATTACGGAGCAAAAATGTTTGGCACCATGGTGATGCATCACCGTGACAAGGTCTTCACATTTTTTTGGGGCTATAGTATTAAGTGTTAAAAAACAAGAATAATTAACCTATGTGTTGGGAAAAAAAAAACATTATGAAAGTGTCTAATATATGCATAATCGTGCTCGAACAAAAATTTAAAGTCAAACTGACCTATTTTTAAAGGTGTGAAAAACTTAAATTCAAAAAGTACTCTAATTCAGCTTTGTAATTAAGGTTATTCTGAGAATGCTTCCATCAAATGTACCCAATATACCCTGATAATACTGTACCTGTATGGTCGAGTATTAATTTGACTTATAAAAATTGAACCATAAAATTTACTTTTATAATCTATATAAATAAAAATGTAAATTTGCAATTGTTACTGACCTCACATCTCCGAAAGTTCTTTACCGATTGCTTT
>JAQGBX010004328.1:0-15555 GCA_034698745.1 Megaphyllum sjaelandicum | reverse complement strand
GCGGGCTAACATGTCCTAATGCGTTTTAAATGAGGACCTGTTAGCCCGCTGGTTGGCGCTGGTGGTACGGTAATTAACATTCTTAATTAAAAAGTATCACTGTGCTCTTACCCTTAGTTTGGTGATCAATGATTTAGTATTATCGAAAAAATGTTTGGATGACATTTTTGTCTATAAATGGGCAACTTACTGTACTGAACGCATTTAAGTTGTCAATGTGTTCGTAAACTGTAAATATGATCCCTTTGACCAATCACAAAGTCATCATCGCAACCAAGAATATGGTTACTTCGTCGAGAAGTTTTAAATTAGAAATGTCCAACTAATTGTGTTTGAATGCATTTAAGTCGTGTTCGTAAACTGTAAATTGGATCATTTTTCGACCAATCATAAACTCCTCACCCTAAACAAGAATATGGTTACTTTGAGGAAAAGTTTTAAATTAGACATGTCCAACTAATTGTTTCGAATGCGTTTAAGTCGTGTTCGTAAACTGTAAGTGGAATCCTTTTGCTTAACCGCAAACTCACCACTAATGTCATTCGACAGCGATGCGTTCGTGTTGAATTTACAATCACGCCCATTGAAATTGGCAAGGGTTATTTGACAAATTGCATATAAAAGTTTCAGACGGAATTGATTAAATAACAGGTGGAAAAACTCAAGTAAGGTAACGAACATCCCGCACATATTCAAGATGATATCACTGATTAGTTCACTAAAAGGCTGCGTGTCATATTTTTTAAACTTATCAAAATAAAACGATGAGAACACCGTAACGTTTATACAATACGCGACTGGATTTGAGCACATTCAAGTGGCATTTCCGACAATTCAAAATCCCTAATTTTCGGCATGAACTAACGACCGATTGCGAGGCACGAAGCGCGATTCGAGGAAATTCGGAGGAAAATTTCATCAGGAGCAAAACGAACGTAATTGGAGAAATTATCCAATATTTAGAAAGGTTTATAAACTGCAAAACTAGCACATTTATGAAACAGCCCTTGTACGAAATGCTGTTTATTTTGTTTTTTGGGCCTATTTTAAAATTTTTAGAATTATTTTGAACACTTTTTGAAAAGATTACTATAAGAAAAAATGGACTTAATTATAGAACATATCAGATTTCTTTTAAATCTTTTAAACCGTTTTGAAAAGATATATACATATTGCAGTATATACTGCAAAACTTGCACATTTCAGAAAAAAATACGGGGGTGGGGAAAACGTCCCTGGTCCGAAATGCTTGCGACGGGAAGTGGTTTTTTTTTTGGGAATCTTTGGAAATTTTTAGAAAAAATCTTTTCAAATTTGAATACAATTTGAAAAGATGACGACACGCGGCAAAACTAAGAGAATCGTGAACTTTTTGAAATATTTACACCTAACAAGATGAAATACATCTCGGAATACCACGTGATAGGGGCTAGTCCATCTAACAAAGATCGAAATACCAATGTCGACTTAAAAGGACATGATCATCATTGTTGATTTGAATTAACCTTACTTTACTATTATTAGGTCTTGTTTCAAGGGATAGCATGCAAAAATAAAGACTAAAATCATGCAAAACAACGATAGAAAAACATGCAAAAACGACGGATAGCATGCAAATCCGATTTACCTGAAAATTCTATGAAATATTCTATGAACCCGATATCCTCGTAATGCGTTTCGTGCCTTTTGGTTACGCTAGCAATGCCGAAGCGTATACATTCCGTCCCGGAAATACTCGGTCCCATCTCTTTTGTTAGCTAACCGAGACACGAGCCTGTTGCCGCAACACATTTTTCAAGGGGACGATTAGGCGATCTGCAAGCCACATACCCAGCCATGCTGAAAACTATGGCACGTACTTCAGTTCTAAGGAAGAATTTTAACATCAAGATCAGTTTTTTCCAACGCGGTAAGACTAATCTCTGATGCTTTTTTATTCGTTTAAAAAGTCGTAAAATTCAACTCAGTATCCTACAGTCAACAAACAAATGAAATGCCATATATGGCGTCGTTCTTTCAATTCAATACCTTCTACTGTCAGCTAAGAACGTGTCATGTACACGTAGTAAGGGAGGGGGGGCGGGGTAGTTAAGTTCACCTACACGAGAAAATTTGTAATTTCCGGGCTCACAACGATAAAGGACCAGGTAAATCGAAAAATTTACTGTAATTTAGAAAATAAAATAAAGAAATTTTAAAATTTTGATAAAATTGCAAATATAAATTTTGAACTTAAAAGAAATTAATTTTTTTTTAAGAAATTCAACAGCCTCCAGTCTTACTTCGAGGGGGGGGGATGTAGGATGGGTAAACAAATCTTGAAGTCCGGATTCTGCCTCGAAGACATAATTCCGCATCATAATTTTCAGCATTTCGGGTCCAGGGGGTTGCTGATTGGAATTAAGTAACGTTTAAAGCGTTCGCCGGTGACAAACCAAAGCTACGACTCGGATTTGCTCATCAGTTTATCCAAAACCACTGCATTTTAATCGAATTCTTCGAGGGGGGAGGGGGCTGTTCATTCACAGCATCACAAACCGCGTGGTGGCTCTTTGCGCGTGGGCGCGCAAGAAAAAAACAAAAACATGGTGTGAAAGAACCGAGATAATTTCTCGGACGTGGAGGGAAGGGGGGGATGGAGGGTAAAACACTGGTGTGTGACGACGGGGAGAGGTGTGAGAACGAAAAATTGATCAATAATAATAATAAAAAAAAGCAAAACACTCGCTGTTTTTACATACGCTTTTCACCCGCTGCGGCACAAATTTGAATAAGGACACACACACACGAATCGTCAACTTCGATTACACGTAGGTATGCGTATTATTTATATATATATACGTAATGTACACGAATCTCCCCCCACCTTTCAGGTACGCATTGTCACGAAGTCGTCCGAAAAAAGAAAACGCACGTCCCAGGATCGGAGAAGAAAAACCGAAGAAGGAAAAAAAACACCGGAAGAAGCACGCCCGAGGTGCTGCGCGGGCTTCTTCCGGTCGGCGTGCGGCGGTGTTTCGGTCGAAGAGGTCAGATGTCGGTATTGTGTAGATCCTTCGAGGCCCGACGGCGGAAACTTTGGTGAAGAGAACACTTGAAGCGAGGGAAGAGACACCAATGTGCACTCACTTGTCTTTGCCAAGCGCGCCCTCGCGTACACTCGTCTGTCCCGTCAACGAGGGACGTTGACGGTCATGGTTTCCATCACGTCAGCGGCCAGCAGGAAAAGTCGTCAGGCGGCGCGTCTGCCACTGACTGACAAAAAGTTTCTACTATCTCTTCCCTAAATAGGGGCATCAGCATTCGGGAGGGGGCGGCGGAATGGCGGGCGGTGGATCGGTGGGCAGCGGCGGCCCAAAGGAACTCTGCTGCGGGGGCGGGGGCATGAGGGGTGGCGGAGGGTGCGGGAACTGCATGCGTGGTGGAGGGTACTGGCTGAAGAATTGTTGGTGCTGCACGAAGTCCACGGGAGGAAGGTTCTGATGGTGCTGAGACTGCTGCTGGTACTCGAGATGTGCTTGATGCTGCTGCTGCTGCTGCTGGCCGTAGTCGACATGTGCCTGAGGAAACTCGTTGGGATGCATGAAGTAGTTTGGCATGGCGGGTGGTGCTGGACCTCTGTAGCCATAGAACTGAGGAGCGAACTGATGAGGGTAGCCTGCAGGGTTGATATGACCGTATTGCATCTGCGGAGGCATATTCATTGCCTTGCCGTTGCCCTTGCGGCCGCGTTGCTGAGGTTGCACGTGCGGTTGCTGATGCATCGGTGCTTGAGAATAGCCGCCCGAAGATCGGGTGTTGCTGGACGGAGGTACGTCGAGCAAGCCTGCTCTACCGTGGACGTTGTTTCCACTTTCTCCGCTCCTTCTGGTGCTCCTCGCTGACGGTTTTGCCATCTTGGGCGCCTCGGTGGAACGCTCCCGCTTCCTGGATTCACGCTCCGGAAGCTTGCTGTTGTCAGACCCTAAGCTGACTTTGTAGGTACCGGGGCCACCGGTTCGGTCCTTGATTATTTTGATTTTTAGGCTTGCATTGCCTATCTCTGGCGCTGGCGGAGGAGGCGGCAGAGGCTGTGCCACTGGAGACACCCGTTTCGGCGCAGGAGGAGGCGGCGGTGCCGATGCTGAAAACGAATTTGACTTGCTGCTATTTGACGAGCCCTCGTTTAGCTTGTCCTTTGAAATTTTCATTCTTAGAGGAGCTTGAATTTGCGGCGTTTTGGAGGAGCCGCTGACAGGAGTGGCGGACAGATTCAACCTCTCCTTGGGAATGAGCAGCTTGATGGCCGGGTTAGCGCCAACCATGGACGACGACGAAGAAGATGATTCCTTCTGCTTGTCATGAGAACGCTCCTTGTTGCGATCGCGGCTCTTCGACTTGTGCTTCTTTTCACGTTTGGATGATTGATGTGGCTGCTTGGGGATCGTGGAGGCATGCCTCTCATTGATCTCCGAAGGCGGTGGTGGCATTGGACCCACCACAGCGTTGACCGCGACTGGCGCTGGAAGGATGACTTCTGGCACAGGTTTGCTCACCTTGATTTCAGCGGATTCACTCATGGGCATGATACGGAGTTGCGGGGGCAGCCTGGAATGCAGTGCCGTTTCGCTGAGCGAGGAGGAACTATGTTTAGCCAAAGGGTTGTCACTATTCAGGGCAGACGTCGTTGCTGCTGGTGGCGGCGGTTGTGAGGGAGGTGCCGAGTTAGTTACAGTCTTGGAAATCTCTTGTTCGATTTGTCTATTGTCTGGTTTGCCAGCGGTTAGCTGAGTAGCAGCAACAGGAGGTGGAGGAGGGTGTGAAGCTACCGAGGACTTCTGCGGCATGGTGATGCCAGCGGAGGAAATTGGAACCACTGCTGGCGGCTCAAGTCTGAATGATGCTGTTTGTTGAGAAGGCATCGTTTCTGCAACATGTGGTATCACAGGGGGCGTTTTTGATTTGTGGGCCTTGATCTGTCTATCCTTTGGATGATGATCCCTGACTTCGTGACGCCGTTGCGGGGGTGGAGGAGGCTCGACTACGGGTATTCTAGTGGCGCTATCCTCTCGCTTTCTCTTTTCGCCTTTCGTAAGAATGTTTTTGGGCGGCACAGTGATTGCGGTTAGAGTCTCGCAGGCCACTGGCAGCAGTGGCGTGGGCGGCGTGGCCATCAAGGGATTCCCCGACATTTTCGGTGAAGATGAACTCTGCCTCAGCGCTCCCAGGAAAGACTCGTCCCTGTGAGTGGGTGGTGAAGGCGTCAGGATTGGAGGCTTGGGCACTGTAGTGATCTTCAACGGCGTTTGTGGAATGCGGTGGCTTCTTCCCACGTGGTTTCCTTGATGTTGTTGCTGCTGCTGCTGCGGTTTCTGGTCGCCGCTCCCTCCATGCTGCTGCTGCTGCTGGTGATGATGATGGTGGTGTTTAGGCTTTTCGCTTTCAACGTTCGAAGCCGGAGTTGCTGTCGTCATCGCGGGATTGGCACCTGTGGGAAGAGACTTCTGTTTTGCTGGCGTTTTATGGTGTGGTTTGTTGGGCTGGGGAGTCGAGTGCCGCGGCGCCGTAAGTTTCTCAAGACAAGATGGGGTGATTTGAGTGAGTGAGACAACAGGTTGGAGATTGAGGGAGGACAGAGGAGTGTTACCGATCGTGAGGCCTTCGATGCGGTTAAGGTAGGGGAGGATTTGGTTAGAAGAAGAAATGGAGGAAGATGAATTGGACAAGGAGGAAGAAGAGGAAGGTGGTGGCGGTGGTAGTGAAGGCGGTGGCTTTTCTCTCTCTTTCTCCGCCTGCTCCCGTATCTTTACTTGATCGATGTACTCACGGTATTCCTTAGACGTCGCTTTCACTCTTTTAATAGTGCTGCCACTGTTGCTGGCGGGACTGGTGCGGTGCTGCTGTGAAGTAGATGGCTGCTGCGAGTAATTTTCCCCAGAGTTGTGCTGAGCGGTAGGAAATTCTGAAACGGTAAAAAGAGAGAATTTGGAATTAGTTGAAGGCATTGGGATTTTCCCGTGCAAGAGGTTGCTTCATCCGCTAAGAAAATGGGGAATCATTACAAACCCGCAGGGTGAGGAAATGCATTGGAAGCAGCGCTGTGCCTGTCTTCCATAGTTTTCGGAGGCAGGACGTGCTTGATGGCGGACGTCGTCGTGGAACTGGAATTGTTTACGGCACCGGGCCGGTGAGAAGGGTTGTTTTGAACAAGTTCCTTCTTGTGCTTCCTGTCAGAAGGCGGTGGGACGGAACCCCCATTCTTTTCCACTGTGTTCGAAGACCTTAACGACGTCATCTCATTTGAATCGAAGAGGTTATCTCGAACCGGAGGATGAACGGAAAGATATCCCCTGGACGCCGAAGAGGTTCCAGCTCTGGAAGTTGATGGAGAATCCATCAGCGGAAAGCTAACTTCAGTGGCATTCAACCTGTCAGCAGGAACTCCGTAAGCCGAAGAAATTCCAGCTCTGGAACTCGACGGAGAATCCATCATCGGACAGCTAACTTCAGTGGCATTCAAAACGTTGACAGGGGCTACGTAGGCTGAAGAGGTTCCAGCTCTGGAAGTCGATGGAAAATCCATCATCGGACAGCTAACTTCGGTGGCATTTGAAATGTTGACAGGAGCTGCGGATGATGAAGAGGTTCCAGCCCTTGACGTCGAAGAGGTTCCAGCCCTTGATGCCGAAGAGGTTCCAGATCTGGAAGTCGATGGAGAAGCCGTGGCCGGACCGCTAGCTTCATTGGTATTAGCTCTGTCTGGCATCTGCACATGAATATAATGGAACATAAAGATTAAAATGGCACGAAAATGGTCAAGCTTAAATAATCTGCCTTCATTAGACATGGATCCCCAATTTATTCACCCTTTCCAATGTCCCCGAGGCACTCATCATTTTGCGCTTCAGTCTGCTCGGGCAACGTTCCATGATGGCCAGGAATTCAGCGGTCAACGCTTTTGAGGAGGAGAGAAAAGAAACAAAAAGTTGGGTGAACTTAAATTCTTGCGAGTTTCCCCGCGATACCAGATTTCAAGAATGGACCGCATGCTTACTTTCAAGAAGTTCCTGGGTCACAGATTCGTCCACATACTTAAACCATGGTTTTCCTTCGTAAGACTGTGGAATCTTCACGAACAGGGAAAGGAAAAGAAATTATCAAGACTGGAGATTGGGAGGCAAACCAAGGGAGGAAGCCTCAATCGAGGATAGTCGACCTGGAAATCGAACCTGGGTCTACCAAATGTAACAGGGGGATGCTAACCTCTAAGTCACTGCCGAATATAGATTCGGCAAAACTGGAGAACACGCTTACAACCCAACGCAAGGGGGGATGCTTACCTCCCAATTGGCCCATTTGCAAGCCAGATGAATGCAAACGCAAGCCACGACGGTGGGCTTATACTGAAGGCACATTGTCGTCAGGTGCAAACTAAAATCGAATGGAGGAAGATGAATTAGCGAATGGAGAGAGATGGTAATTGACGAAATCGGAACTAAAACAAAACCCTAGCTGAAACCTCTTTAAGTCTTACCTGTTCGTGGCCATGAAATAAGACGTCTGGGCCAAGTCTTTGCTGGCTGCAAGAATATTAAAATCTTCGATTAATTTTCAAAACTGCTTAAAAAACCTTATGTAACGTTAAAAGCAACAAAGTGACATCCCCAAGCAGCGAAATGGCCAAAAAATGACGTCAGTTTATGGTCATGAATTACACTCGGAAATGATGGCGTGCTTGTTATTCGCTTTTCGAATGTTTCGTTAGATTTTTAACGTTTCAATATTTATAATTGCATGTTATTTGATGCACTGCATCGTAGCGACATGTACTTCATTGTTTACTCTACAGGTTCTCGTGAGAGAACAAAATCAAAAACTTTACCTTGGAAGTCAAAATCTTGCTAGGATGTATACATTATTAAAACATCAACTAATTACAACGATTACATGGAAACGTCGAAAGTACCAATGAATACTAAAAAGTCCAAAAAACTAAGGAAACAATGGAAGCGACCCGCAAAACGTGCAAACGAAAACGTGACTTCTCAGCACATGGCGTGGTCTTTTCAGTGGTCATTTTTGGATCGAAAAATGACGTCGTATTACACCAGGTTTTGCGTGGTCATTTTTAGGGCGATAAATGATAAAAAAAAATAACGAAACAATGACAGTGTTTGGTTATTTTGATAAATGGGTCATTACCGTGGTGGTTTGCACTGGACCAACCGCCGCGGACCAGCTGACAGCACTTGACCACATGGGTGTGAGGATGATCGATGGCGACGTCGAAACCTAGAAGCGGGGAAGAGAAAGAGAGATAGAAAACATTAGGCATCGTGCAGTTTCGACTAAATTTCGTAAACAGAATCATGAAAAAAAGGTAACGAAATTTTGATTGAAACAACTAAAAAGTTTGGATAAAACAAAAATAAGGATCAAAATGTCTAGATGCCTGCCACAAACTCGTTTAATTTAAATCTTGTGCATTCACAGATAACTCTAGCATACAAAAATCTATACTAAAATGGTATCATACTCACCAAGGGTTTGCAGCATGATGTTTTCATTGATCACCAGCTCCTGAGCTTGTTCTAAGAACGCCTGGACAAAAAGAAAAAGCTTTATGAGACATTGAACGCGGAACAAGTTCTCGCAAATGTACCCTCCAGGAAAGATACTTACATCGCACTTGGTGTCAAGGGGGGGTGCGTCTCTGTGTAAACACGAATGCGCAACTTTAATGACGTGCTCCAGCTTACGAGGCTGCTCCTCCACTTTGGCGGCTAGGAAAAGGGCGCATGTCGAGATGGCCTGAAAAAAAACAATATCAAGGAAAGTGTTCAGGGATGCAAGTCGAGATGTTTTAGGTGAAAAAGATATCGCGACGCAAGGCTGAAAAACCGCAAGTTGAGAAGCGCGTGCATCACCAACGTGCGAGACATGACACGGACAAATTGAAATTGAACTGGAGCCAGTGTAACAAGTGAGAGATGTCGCTTAAGTCATACGCTCTATGCATTGCTATCATTTAAGAAGCAACGGGTTGCTAAATTTCTCAAATTTTGCAGCCAGTAAAAGATGACAACTTTCCGAGGTGTTTTGGAAAAATGTTCCGTTTTACCGGCTGGAAATTATGAGAAACCCGATGTTCCGGTTAGTTCGATTTCAGAAAAAACAACTATGAGTGAAGTCGAAATACTTTCAATCTGAAATTTTTTTAATTGATCGATTTCAGTAAGTTTGAGACTCAAAATAACTTTCCAAGTTGAAAAACCCTGGTTTGAAGTTGAAATGAATTGGCTTAAACCAGTTGTCATTTGCTTAATTGATAAAATCACAACAACGACTCGAAACTACAATGTTTAGGATACGGAATGTTTTACCAAACATGTAATGTCCTTAACCGGTTAGTGGCGTATTTCGCTAGAAAATAGTCGAGTAGACGTGAATTTTTTTTTTCGTATATGTAAGTTTATTGCAAGTTCAATTTTTTGTACTGTACAAGTGGCAAATATATTATCAAGGAATCAGCGGCGCAACGGTAACGTGACTTTATATTTCATTTTACTTCTTGGTATTGCCATGGTATTGTCGTGAAAATTTCCCTCTAAGCAAATTGCAAATAGTTCGTCGGACAAGTCGTCCAACATTCGCCCTAGCTTTTCAAGAAAGTTTCGGTCAATTTTACATTTGGATGCTAGTAAAAAAGAGCGAGTTGGCCGTGTGGTTAGCATTCTCGCCTCGCATTTGGTAGACACAGGTTTGACTCCCATGTTGGCTATCCTCAATCGTGGCTTTTCATGGTTTCCCACAATCCCTTCAGGCAAATGATGGGATTGTTCATATAATAAATCAGCCATGACCGTCTCCGTCCCGACCCATCCTCCTGGTTAAAGTCCGTAATACGGGAAATATGACTTGCACGGAATTGTGATATTGAGGTCAGTAATGACCACACTGCTAAGTCTGATTTATAATACAAAATATGATCCCCCTGCCAAATGGTGCTACATTATGTACTGACTGTAGGGTAATGAATTGAACTGAATTGACTGCACTAGTTGAAAAATTTCAGGCTAGCAATTTTTGGGTGCAACCAGCCATAATTTTTACAGTTAATTTAATTAGTTGTAAAAATATTAAGCCTGGCAACTTGCAAAAGTTTTAGTCGGACAAGTAGTCCAAACATTCGTCCTAGCAACTTGTAAACGTTTCCAACCTAGCCAAGTGGCATCCATACCAAAACGAATCGTTCGGTAAAATCAAAACTAAAATCATGTTCAATGCTGTAGCGACCACGGTTTTCCTTATCAAAATTCAAATCTCTCCATCGATTCGCCCTATAACGCTATCCAATCTCAGAACGTGCGTGTCTTATTATTATAAGCGCAGCACAACACTGATTGCTGTTCTTCAGAAATTGCACCCTTCCTATAAAACTGCGCTTACGTTTCGGTGGAATTTGGTGAAGGAGTGAAACACGAAGAATCGGTGCATGTACACGATGGCCGTATTGATGCAAAGCTGATTACTGTAAACGTCGAATTAAGGAAAAAAGCAGCCACGAAAGGGAACAAAATACTCATAATGAGCGTGTCCACTAGAGTAAAAGACACGAGTTTTTGCTTACCAAGAACCTAAGGGAGTCAGTGGCACATGCCATGGCAGGGAGTCACACGCTAAAACTCGCGTCTTTGACTCTAGTGGACACACGGCTTTTTGATGACCGTGAAGCTTATTCTCCGCATTACTATTTCAGGGATTCTAATTTGAGGACTGCATTGCACGCAAGGAATAATAATATACTGCAGCATGTTCGATGACGGGTTAAAGGTTGGTCATATCTGTTAAACAACTGGTTATTTAACCACAATAGGTTCAATAACCAGTTAAATGGGCTCGACGATCGGTCGACCGTGCATGACAATGGGTTAACCATGCTCGATATACTGGATAACCGCTAGGAATAAGAGAATAATCACGCTAAATAAGTTAATATGCTCAACATATGGGTTAACCATGCCCATCATGATCAATATCTCGAGTACCCTCGATTTATTGTATAGCTATGTCCAACTAGCGGTTAACTATGCTCGAGATTTCGCAGGAGTAACCCTGCTAAACGGCTTAACGATTATGCTCAATATACTGGATTTGGATAACTATAGCCATGTACGATCAACATGTTGAGGAACATACTGTTGTTAACCAGCCTTTCGGCCGGATAGCAACCAATCATCATTCGATAACTACGACTATAACTATGACCGATAACCACTAAGAACAACATAATAACGCTCTCAACATGTTGAGTAAACTTCACAAAATAATTCGATAAGTATACAGTAGGTTATATATGCTCAACATGCTGGATTTGGATAACTCCTGTAATGATTGCAGGCTACATGTATAGTGAATAGCAACATGTGCGTGCAATAGACTGGATAATGATGATCATTATCCGACTGAATCAGACGAAAGACCTCGGCGATTAATTAAATCGTTTAATAGATTGTTTTTATTCAATCGAGTCAATAATCTTGGGACTAGTTGGGAGCTACATTACTGTAGGCCTACTGTTGTAGGTACGACGAATTCGAGGCCTAATGGCAGAAGTTTGACCAAAGTAGAAATGTTCGCCATCCAGTACGTCGTGTCAATCTTTGTTTAGGGATAAATAAAGTGGATTCGTGCGTCGACGATGGCTGTGCCGCTGATTGGGAGTGGTTTAAATCCCACATAAATTACGAACAAGGGAGAAAAAGCAGAACCCGGAAGGTCGCCAAAACATTTAAGGTGGCAGCCAGCGAACGATCAACAACGTCCGCGTCACGGTCAATGGGGGCCTCCGATCATCTAAGACGATCGAAGCAGTCGAATAACTAGTCAATTTCCGCGTCAATTCTTACCAATTTCGGGGTGAGTTTCGTTGAGGATATTGAAAATGGAGCAGAAGGTCGCCGATCACGTGCCTGCCAAAAAAGTTAGGCCTAACATCCCAGGAAAACGATGACCTCGGACCGAAGCTTTTAACTCAAATTTCCCCCATTTTCACGAATTTCGGGGTGAATTTTCGAGCGGGGGGGACGAGAAGGACACCCCGAACAAGCGGCCCCGTCGACGTTAGGCCTAGAAACGAGTCAGTCTCCCCCAAAATGGCGTTAGGCCTAACGACGACACGGGGTTCATGTTCGACCTTCCACCGATCCGATTTCTACCGAAATCGAGCCGAAAAGAAGGCCTATAGGAGGCGGGAAGGATTTGTGGCGAGGAACCAGAATGGAAAAAACGAATCGAAACGGTAGTAATGCGTAAGAGTTTGCCTACGGTACTTTTCGGCGCTTTTGCCTACCCCCCCGGTGGCGAGATGGAGGGGGGGGACTGTTTTCGGCGTTCGGGACTCGATAGAAAAGGATACACTTGCAGCCGTTGTCCCATGTCCTGCGTGAAATTAGCGGCCTGCTGCCGATACGACAGTTCTTTTTCGAAGTCGATTCCGCATCTTCGGCTGGGCGTGTTGTCCAATTCTTGTTTCGATAAATACCAGCGTTTGCCCGCCGCCATATATTTACTATTTCTAGCGGGCATCAAAGACGGGGGGGATGCATCGATGCACGGCACGGCGCGGCGTAACGTTCAGGACCGCGGCCTAGGAGAGCGCCGATTGGTGCAAAATCCACCGCTTCCGCTTCCGGTCTCGAAAAAGGCCTAATTCCGGCGTGGCTCGATGGACGGTTTTGGTCGATTTGGGGTCGAACGTCGTCTGCTACTTTATCGATAATGGTCGAAAATTGAGTGTATTTTCTAATTTTTTTTGTATTATTTCGGTACGCGGCCAGCGTATGATAAAAAGTTGATTTCATATTCCGTTTTAACGTTGTTGGGATGGGGACCTATTTTAAGTATTTCTGAAATATGTCGTTATGATGCCTGTACCGGTACTCGTTCGCGCCATATACAAAGATTTCAAGATGACTCGGATAATTCGAAAATATTAAAATACGTGCAAAAAATTGGAAAAATGTAGTCAGTGTCGACGGTTAACTATGAAAATGATGAAAGTAACAAAACTACGTTCGACAAAAAATGTTGCCGACCAAAAATGTCGTCACGACACCGTCTTTGGCGCCTGTTGCGATAATGCTGTATTCCCAATGAACGTATTGAAGACAAAAACGGTCGTCACTCATGCGCAGATCAAATTGGCTAAAAATGCCATTCGCAATTTCTATTTTTTGACTGACAAAAACAAAATGGTCGAGAGCTCCATTTTGTCGAAATAAATTGCATTTATCGTATAATCTATGGAAACGTACAATGTTAACCGAAAAAGTCAGTCCAAACCATTCAAAAATACACGAGAGAAACGGTGACGTTTTCAAGATTGCGTCAACGACCCGTTTATGTTGGTTGTGAATTACAGCATTACGTATCGTGTGAAAAGTACACTGACAAGTGGCGCCACCTCTTTAGGGTATGAGACGCGCCTAATTTGACTTTAAAGAAATAGTCGCGTTAATCGATGGTTGACGAGTAAACTGTTTTAACATGTTTTATTTTTAAATATCAATAATACAAAGAACACAACATTCATGCCCGATTTTTTTACTAATCAAGTCATCAAAATTGTAATCCATTACGTCATTCATTAAAAATGAACCATTTTTTTTAACGTGTTCTTTTCGGACATCTAAGTGGTAGATTTACAGTTTCAGATGTTCCGTAATATTTGCAAACGTTTGAAATTTTATAAAAATCCTCAAAATTAACAAAAAAAATTATTGATATTTGTCTAAAAAAAAGTGCAAAATTTATACGATTAGAATTTTCACGAATAATGCAATAAAATAATACAATAAAGTACGTGCTGGATTGAGAGATTTCAACCCAACTAGCCCCAACATTCATCATTATCGGTGGTTTACAATATAATAGTACTATTTTAGAGTTTGGGATGCCCTAGGCTACGTTCGATAATTTGACCATGTCCGAAAATGAATATTTCTTTTTTATAACATTCGAATTTTTATGAATCGTTGTTAAAATTTACTAACGACGTCATCCCAATTTTCATGAATATCGTCATCAAAATTTGAATCGATGATGTCATCTATTAAAAATGATCCATCGATTTATTAACGTGACAGATTAACTACGCTCAATAGCTGGTTAACTCTGATCAACAATTGGTAATATTCGCTGAACAACTGCGTGGTTAATTACAGTACGTTCAAGGTTAACTATGCCCAATAACTGGTTAATATCTGATCAATAATTGGTTATATGTGCTAAAATACTGGTTAACTACAATTAATATCTTCAATGACAGATTAACTATGCTCAATAATATTGGTTAAATCTGATCTGTGGTTAACTATGCTAAATAGCTGGTTAACTCTGATGAACAATTGGTTATATCTGCTACAGAACTGGTTAACTACAGTACAGTAAAACCTGTTAAGAGTGCATGGTCAATAAAAAAATTGCTATGTTGGTCACTATACAAAGAATGCCTGAATTAAATTAAAATAATAAACATGTACGCTGTACTCGTACACGTAGTACTATTCAAAGGTGGTCATTGTTCCAGGTTTTACTGAATGTTAAATAACTGCATGGTTAACCGTGCTCGATATACAGTACTGGATAACCGCTATGAATATAAAAGAATAATCACGATACATAAGTTAATAATTATGCTCAACATATTGGGTAACCATGCCCATCATGATCAATATCTCAAGTACCCTCGTTTTACTTTATAACAATTTTCAACGAGTGGTTAACTATGCTCAACACGTCGTTGGAGTAACCTTGCTAAATGTCCCATTAAATTTAACTTTCAACTTCCCTGACTTTCCCAGGTTTCAAAAAAATTTCCCTGACCAATGGTGATGTGAAAAATGCACACATTTTGCATCATTTTCCAAAGGTCAATTCTGAAAATTGACATAGAAAAACTTTAAAAAAAACTCGAAATACGAGGAAAATTTAGCAAATTTGGACTCAGAAAATGAGCCCTGAACTAACCATGTAACATCATTAATTTTGGAATGTAACAACATTACTACGTTGAATTTCCCTGACTTTTCAAAATAAACTATTCTTCCCTGACTTCTCCCTAACTTTTCCAGACATTTTCATGTTCCTTGACTTTATGATAAAGTCAAGATAATAGGTTAATAAGATAATAATAAAATTAAAATTAATTTTCAGAAAGGCGCAAAAACCGATAGAAAATGAAAATAAAATAGAAAACATACCTTCCACGTCCGAATCTCGCACTACATCCTATGCAATTTTGAAATCATGTTCCCAACGTGGAGAGCATGTAGGCTACATCAGCCATCTTTTAAATCGAAACAGTGAATAACTATGCTCAATAGATCAATAGACTAGATACAATCATAAACAATGTGTTGAGTAACCAGTTAACTGTGCTCGATTTGCTGAATAACCACTATTATGTATTATATAATAGTGAACTAGTTGATTAGCCACCGAGCAAGGTGGCTTAGAGGTTAGCATCCTCGTCATGCATTTGGTAGACCCAGGTTCGATTCCCGGGTCGGCTAT
>JAQGBX010004327.1:0-15555 GCA_034698745.1 Megaphyllum sjaelandicum | reverse complement strand
CACGTGGCCAGTTTAAATCTTTCATTATTTTCTACGTTATTTTTCGTTAAGCAGTTTTTCATGTGTTAATTTCATTGCAAATATTGTTAATAAATCGGACTTATACTTGCTACAATTCTCCGCCTTCGTCTGTCACCAAAAGCGCCAAACATGTAATTTAAAGTGGTCATTCAAATTGACCAATTTAGAGTTAGTCCATCAAAGTGTGCATGCCTAGGTGCATGCACTCGAAAGTGCGGTCTAAATTAAATTGCAATCATTAAAAGTAACAAATTAAAAAGCCACTAAATTTATGTTTCAAAATTCATTAAGTGACGAGCAAATAAAATTAATGGACACACTACAGGTTCGTACAATGTACGTACAGTACTGTGTTCCAATAGATCCACTTACCTTTCGTGCCTTTCACGAGAATTTCAGAAAGCTAAACTCGTACAAAAATGGGTGAAATTTGATTTAAAAGTAGTTATATTATCAAATATTTCAAATAGAAAGCATTAAATTGAAGAAATACCTGCAGAAACTATACTCCCAAACTTTCCAGTTTCAAATCAGCTGATAGAACATTTCGCATAGCACGCGTGTCTAGCGAGGCATCATGGTATAGAGGGCCATGCATAAACTCCGTCCGTAAAAATCACAGAAAAAGTTGTAATTAAGTTACTCACAAATTCAAAAGAAATAAAACTAAAATTACCCCATTTCTTACCACTCAGATTCTCACAAAATTTCGAGAAAAGCGAGACTTAAAATCATAGCCTTCGAGTCAACTTGACGTCATTTTTCTACATGGGTTACATCTTACTCTTTTTTCGAAGTTATCGACGAAGCTCGCGGAGAACCAGTGGTCAATTTTCGCCACGCAAAATGGAGCGCCATTTATTTCCACTTACACATTGCTCATCACCAACATTTACAAAATTTCCCACAAAATCAAACAAAATGTCCAACGACCCAAGAATCCTGAATTTGGCTGTTCTTGACAATCTCGGATAGCCGGTCTCAAGTCGCTGTCGATACACGAGAGGGTTTCGATGGCGACAGTTGCTGGAGAAATGTTCTACGACATACGTGGATGTAAGTCCTCTGTCCAGAACATTCACTATTTCACTATAGGCGGCACACAACGGTCAGCGGTACCCGAAGTATTTAACGAATATGGTGATTTGTAAATGATCTGAATAAAATTTAAATGATTTTATAAACACGAAAAATGGCGATTTAGTAATTTACATGCAATCTCGGGGGGCCAATTTCAACTGCAAATTGGCCGAGGAACTGATCATAAACATTATGCATAACATTATGTAAATCACAAAAATCCTTAACGATAGGTGACGTTGCCCAATAAAGGATAGAGGGTTGATTCTCTCCTGGAAAAAAGGCACATGCAAGATTCCCCCAAGAATCTTACAAGTGGCGAGAGCAGAGCCACGTACTCCTAATCCCTCACAAAATCCCCTAACAATCTCAAAAAATTGCAATGGCTAATAAATGGCACTTTTTTGGGTGCAAATTTGAAATATATCAAAATACAACATGCTATAAAAAGGTTCTTTGGCAAGAATATTCAAAAATCACAGCTCTTTAATAAAAAATTTAACTTATACATAGGCAAATCTTCCATGTTTTGCTCAAAACTCGTACTTATAATATGAAAATTGGATGGAATATATATATTTACGAATGCGCCAGAACATCGAAGAAATCCGCAAACATAAATTTTTCATCTATTAGGGGCCAAAAGTTCACTTCTTTAGGGCGAGTGGCACGAGAGCGATCCTTCCTCTTCCACATCAGTTGATTCTCTGTCTTTCTCTTCTGCTCTCTGGTCTCTTTCTTATTTTTCCCTTTCCCCAGTCATTCCTTTCTTCTCTTTCTCTTCGACACCTGTCTTCTTCGACCTTTAACCCTTTCTGTCTTCCCACCTGTTTCTTTTTTTCCTCTCTTGCCACTCGTCTATCTCTCTTAGAACTAGCCGCCTTGGCTGCTCGAGTGTGACAATTGGCTCGACACTGTCAAAGCTGAAATCAAAAGACGAGTTTCGTCAAACCAAAACGAGCGTGGCGCTCGCGGAGAAAGCCGCGCCGAGATACGACATCTCGGAGGAACTTGACCTCACAAGATATCGAACGAGAGGTAACTCTTGATCATCTGGCACAAGGGCAGATTCTCGACGCGAGTCCGGGCCTCGGACCCGAAGTAGCTGTAGAAAGCCCTTCTGCACATGTTGGACAGCTTGGGAAAATCGGCGCCCACTTCCAGCAAGCTATTCAGCCTCTCCGGATCGTCCTTCAGCGATTCCCGGAGCTTGATCCATTCCGTCCGAGGGATTACTACCCCAGCCGCCACAAGCAGTTCGATGAAATCGTAGCTTTTGTACTCGAGGGCGTAACCCATAGGCGTTATTTCCTCCTCGCCCTTGCATTCCAAGGCGCATCCAGCCCTGATCAGTAAGTGCGCGCACCGGAGGCTAGAAAACCAGACCGCCAAATGAAGCGGAGTGTCTCCTAGATCGGTTGTGGCGTTGACGTCGCATCGGTAGGGCGTGGACAGCAAGCGCTCGATGTAAGCAGCATTGTCCTCGTCGATATAGGGAGTTTCACTGCCGAGAAAGAAATGGAGCACATTATGGCCACAAATGTCACGGCAGTTGACGTCGGTCCCAGCCTCAAGGAGACCAGAAAGCATTTCCAAGCTCAGTTTGTTGAACATGGCGGCGGCCATCAGCGGGGTGTATCCGTCACCGTCGCGGGCGTTGACCGTCGCGCCTTTGCTCAACAAGTAAGAGGCGATGGGCCAACTACCGTGAACGGCGCAAGCGACGTGAAGAGGGGTCGTATCATACCAATCGGACTGGTTGACGTTGCAACCGGACCGCAGCAGCGCTTCCACTACAGAAAAAGAAAGAATTTTAAGTAGCCGTTGGCCATCCTTCCGCTCTGGCGAACAGCGGAGTAACAGAAATACAGAAAGGCTCAACTATCAAGCCGAAAACAGATCCGAGAGAACTTACTGATCGCCATGCGACCTTTATCGACGCACAGGTTAAATGCGGGTATCGTTCGATTTCCCCAATTCGTTTTTAATTCAAAGCACACATCCGGATCCAAGCCTCGTTGGAGGCAATCGACGGCAGCCTCCGTGTCATCGTTTTCTATGGCATTTTGAAGACTAGTCCGTAGATCTAGAGGCGGTGTTTCCATACTTCAATCTCTTCGGATTAGAAATGCTCGATGCAAACCTGGCATACAAAATGATAAACAACACTACACAACAGGAACGGTTAATAAATACACGGATAATAATAGGAGTAGGAAAAAAATCTGAACTATGAATTATGATACAGTAAAACCTGTTAAGAGTAACCACCAAATAAAAATGCTTTGTTGGTCACTGTAAACAGGTGGTCACTATAAAAAGAATGTCTGAATTAAATTAAAATAATGGACATGTAGGCTACACTGCACTTGTACATGCAGGTAGACTGTAATAAATGTAGTAGAAACCCACAAAACCAAAAAAGTACATAAATATCATGTCCATGGGTTAAAGCAAGATGTAACATGACTCATTTGTTATCTAGTCCCTTTTTAAGGTACATTGGCAATTAATGTAACAATTAACACACACTGGTCACTGCATGTCAACAATAGACAGGTGGTCACCGGTCATTACACAGAGAATTTTTATAAAGGAAATGTAGCCTACGCTTGAAAAAACCATACACTAAAAAGTAGTCAACATAAACAGGTGGTCACTTATCCAGGTTTTACTGTAGCTATTAATTTACAGTGGTCATTCGAACTGACCAATTAAGAGTTAGTCCATTATCAAAGTGTGCAAGCATGCATGCACTCGAAAGTGAGTTCTAAATGAAATTGATCATTCAAAGTAACAAATTAAAAAGCCACTAAATTTATGGTTCAAAATTCATTAAGTGACAAGCAAATAAAAGTGATCAATGTTAATTAATCTCAATTAATGGACACACAGGTTCGTACAATATGTACAGTAGGCCTACTATACACATTAATTCTAATAGATCCACTTACCTTTCGTGGGTTATACGAGGATTTCAGCAGGCTAAACTCGAAAAAAAGAGCTTAATTTGATTTAAAAGTCGTTAATATTATCAAATATATCAAACAGAAATCATTAAATTGAAGAAATACCTGCAGAACCTACTCCCAAACTTTCAAGTTTCCAAAAATTCCAATTCGAATTCAGCTGATAGAACATTTCACATCGCACGCGTGTCTAGCGAGGCATCATTGTATAGAGGGCCATGCATAAACTCCGTCCGCAAAAAAAATCTGAAAAATGTGAAAATTACTCTCAAAATCTTATGTAATAAATCATAAAAAAGCCACATTTTTTAACATACAAATTCTCATGGGAATTCGAGAAAACGGAGCAAATTACTCACAAAATTATGAGAAATAAACTTAATATATCCACATAACTTACCACACAGATTCTCAGAATAATTCGAGAAAGCAGACCGAAAATTACAGCCTTTGTAAAATTTCTGAAAAATGTGTAAAATTACTCACAAAATTATAAGCAATAAATCTTAAAAAAGCCACATTTCTTAACATACAAATTCTCACGGGAATTCGAGAAAACAGACCGAAAATTACAGCCTTCGAAGATCTCTAACTTACTTCTTTCGAACTTCAATATCGACAAAGCTCGCGCGGAAAAATCAGTTAATTGCCACAATATTTGCCACGAAAAATGGACCTCGATTTATTTCCACTTAAACGTTTACAAAATTCCTCACAAAACATTAATACGTTGAATTTCCCTAACTTTTTCAGGCATTTTCAACTTAAAATATTCCAGGTCCGGGAAACCCTGCATCAAGTTCGTGGCAAAGCGCATTTGGCACATTTCGGCAAAACGGTAAAAGCTCTTCGAGACTTTTCTACGGCACTTGGTCAACGGCAGGAGACGGCATTACGAACAATGAAAACAAACGATACGAGTATATTCGTGACTCGGCAACACCTATCACGGACGTCAGTCTCCCCAGTTTTCAAAAGCCAGATAACTTCTGACGGACGCTGGAACGGGTAGATTCCTGATCAGAGCCGGGGCCTCGACCCCGTAACAATTGAGGAAGGCTCTTCGACACGCGAAGGACAACCTCGGGCAGTCCGCGCCCAATGCCCTCAAGCGCCGCAGCATCGAGGGATCCGCGGTCTCCAGCTCGTCTTCCACTTTCCACCAGTCGTTACGAAGGATCCGCGCCCCGGCCGCCAAGAGCAGCTCCACGAGATGGTATTTTTTTTCCCAGATGGCCAAAGACATGGGTGTTTCGTTATAACAGCGCAGGTCCACCACGCAGCCAGCCCTGACCAAAATCAGCGCCGTTTTCAGGTCATCGTGCCTCACGGCCATGTGCAGCGGCGTGTCGTCGAATTTGGTCAGGGCATCCACGTCGGATCCATGAGCCAGCAGAAGCTGGATGATCTCCGATTTGGCGCTGCCTCCGGATCTTTGGATGATGACGTGGAGAGGAGTCTCGCCGTACCAGTTCCGGCCGTCGACGCGGGCCCCGGCCTTCAGGAGGTCGGAGACGAAAGGCACGCTGTAGTGAATGGCGCTGGTGGCGAACATCAGGGGCATGTTGCCGCGAGGACTGACCACGTTCGGATCGGCGCCGTTCCTCACCAAGTATCCCGCGATGGTCCAATGGCAATAGTTGCACGCGTACAGAAGAGGAGTCTTCCTCTCTTCGTCGTAACAATTCACCTCTGCCCCGGCTTTCACCAGCCTTTCGACCACCTCTGAAATAGCCATTCGAGATATGAGCGTCCGGAGACATCGTAACAAAATCATACATTTATGAAACATAAGACAAAGTGTCCATGCAGCATTGCTGAAATTTTAGCCTTTGACGTGCCATTGCTAAAAATTGAGGAAAAACATTTCAAAAACCGGAGTTCGGCCGTTCAAATACCAGACACCTTACGGGTGTTTTTCAAAAATGTCTAAAGTTGCCGAAATCAATTCAATTCAACTCAGTACCCTACAGTCAGCAATTAAATGCCATATGGCATTTACGAACTACTGCGGTTTTTCATGTTCGACTTGCCTAGGCAGGTTTGTTGAGACGCCAGATGCAACGGCGTCCGACCCTGAAGCGTAATCCGGTTGACGACGGCCCGTTTACGTAGGAGAAATGCCACCGTGTCCACATGGCCGGCTTTGGCCGCGTAGTGCAAAGGCGTCAATCCGGAGGAATCCGATTGATCGATGCTGCAACCAGAGCGCAGCAACACGCGCACTAGACAAAAAAAAACCAGAATTTCATGTTAAAATCCATTCATTCAGTTACAGGGTTAATCCTTCAGAAATGTAATTTTCAACTTCCCTGACTTTTCCACGTTTCAAAAAAAATTTCCCTGACCAATGACAACGTAAAAAATGGATATTTTTCAAAATTGACACTGGAAAATTTTTTTTTAAAATTTACTAACGACAATTTTAAAAATTAACATAAAACAGTTTTTAAATTTTCTTTGTTAAGATTGCATGACATATTTTTTTTTTTTTAAATTGGAAAATTTTGTATTGGGAAAATGTTAACAATTTGTGCACGGAAAAAGTGAAAAATTTTGCAATTTTGTCCTTGGAAAATGTGGAGATTTTGTGCTCGGGGAAACGTGGAGAAATTTGAAAATTTGTACACGTTAAACGAGGAAGATATTGCAAATTGATACTCAGAAAACGTGGAAAAATATGCACTTTTTTCCTTGACAAACGTGGAAAATTTTCCAAATTTATATTGGAAGATTACATTTATATCGATGAAAAACGTCAAAATTTAAACGTGGAAAATTTGGATAATTTGTACTCGAAAAACGTGGAGAAATTTTGCAAATTTGTCCTCAGAAACTGTTGCATGAATAAATTTTGAAAATGTTACAATTTTACATTCGGAAAATGTAGAAAGTATTGCAAGTTTGTAGTCGGGGAAACGTGGAGAAATTTGCAAATTTGTCTTCGTAAAACGTGAAATATTTTTTTGCAATTTTGTCCTCTGAAAAACGTGAAAAATTATAGCAAATTTCTACTCGGTAAACATCTAAAAAGTTTGCAATTTTCTCATCGGAAAATGTGGAAAATTTTGCAAATTTGTACTGGAAAAATGTAAAAAATGCTTCCAAATGGGTCCTGCCTATGTTGAATTTCCCTGACTTTTTCAAAATAAACCATTCTTCCCTGACTTTTCCAGGTTTTCCAGGTCTGGGGGAACCCTGAGGCTGCCAAGTTTACAACTTCATTGATCATAACTTTCGGAACAATTTTATTTTCAACGATGATTGCCTCTTGTAGGCCAGTAAGTTTGAGATAAACGACCCTGGAGCAGTGCTGAAACGCATCTTTCGTGAATTTGTCGGTTCAAACACAGCCGCCACAAAGCAGCTGGCATCAAGGACGGGACAACGATCATGAATCGGTCAACTCAATTGGGCAAATTACAGAAATCGGGACTAATTAGTTGAAGGTGCAACCAGGAACGGATTTCTAAATGGCACGCTAGGTTACGGTAGGACGACACGTCGAAGGCTGCTAGGAACAGAGCACCACCTAGACTCCTAGAGGTTGCTCCAAAGTAGGCCACCACTTTCTGCCAAAGACACCTGCGAGAGAAAGGTAATCACACGGAGGAACCTTGGAGATACGCGAATGCACCAGCTTGACCTGCTTTGGATTTGGAGGGAAAGGGGTAAAAAAACTGCTCCTGGCAGACCTACATCTGGGGGGAAACGGGTTAAAAAGCGCTGCTAAAAAAACCCAACAACCTCAGTGTAAAAAAGCCTCAGGCTGGAATTAGGAGGCCTATAAATCGGTTTGAAGTTAAATACAACTTTGAATCTTGTATGGGGTTCTTTTTTTCATGGGGGCGGGGGGAGAGAATCTCATTTGAAGAACTCCAAATGTCCCATGATTCAAAAAGTCTCCAAACAATTTTTAAGGACTTTACCTTACAAATTTTAGACAGGGTACACCCGTCAAAATTGAGGAATGCTTAAAAATTGAAAATGTTATCCACGATTTTGTTAAATGTTGGAAAACGCTGAAAGTTTTGCAAATTTGTACTAGGAAATTAAGGTTGTAAATTTGGAGAATTTCTATACTGAAAAGGTTGCGAATTTTGCAATTTGTGCTCAGAATCTGTTGAAAATTCTGCAAATTTCTCCTGGGAAACTGTCGAAAATTTTACAAACCAGTAGTCGAAAACAGTTGCAAATTTTGCACATCTGTGCTGTAAAAGGTTGGAAATTTTGCACATTTTTATTAGAAAATTCAAACTTTTTCAAATTTGTCCACAGAAACTGTGGAAATTTTGTAGATTTGCCCTGAATTTGTTTCCAAAAGTTTGCCAATGGGCCCTGAGCGAACCATATTTGGATTGTGGCAACAGTAATATACGGTATTTCCTTGACTTTTTCAAAATAAGTCATTCTTCCCCGACTTTTCTATAAGTGCATGTTGGGGTAACCCTGTTCGTGGACACCCGGCCATATGAAATGACCTCGATAACAATTGATTACTCGTCTAATTAGGAAAAAAACCTAAAAAAAAACATTATAAATTATAGCCTTTATGTGATTTTACATCTTGACCAACCAAAAAAAAAAAAAAAAAAAAAAATTCCCTGCTAAACGAAATACAAAAATATGGCTTTTACACTTCATTTTTTAAAAATGAGAACAGATAGGGTTGAAAGTGGGCTCCCCAATTACTCGCAACAAAAGAAAAAAAAGTTTCGGCCTAAAAAACGAGGCCATTGGTAAGCCTTGAATGGCAGAGAGTTGAAACAGGGTTCTAGCAACGAATAAACTTCCGCAACAATCTGAATGACTTTGATTACATAATTTTTGAACCCAAACAACCGAAAACGTCACAAATCGAAAAGCGATAAAAATGAAAGCTAAGTGCCAATATTTTTTTTTAAAATTTCCAGCTGATCATTTTTATATCTCTTATCTCAAGGTATAGTTAGTAAACATAGCAGAGGAAGGGGGGTAGAGCTTTAACAGCCTTCATACTTCCTGCTTGGACCGCCAGAAGGTCAGCAGCCACACGCCAGTGTTCCCCAACCTTTTTACCCCTGCGGACAATGGTGAAAATGGTAAAAATATTCTTCAGACCAGCAAAAAATTCGGGAAAAAATATATATATTTCGCCAAATGGCAAAAATTGAAGAAATATTTCACGAACAAATTATAAGATAATGTCAAAATTGACAATGTTGATGTTAACCACGATTTTGCAAAGTCGCCGCAGAACATATGCCAGTTTGTAAAATTTAACCCATTTGTCCTAAGAAAATTTGGCAAATCCATCTTCGGAAAACTTTGCAAATTTGGCTTAGGAAAATCATTCTTCCCAGACTTTTCCTGGCGGGGGACCCTGATTTCAAATTTCAACAGTTTCTCAGTTGCAGTCTCAAAAATGAAAACTCTACAGTTGTTCAAAATAATGAGAAACGAAGCAGACGTCCGAGCTTTTTCATGGACCGGCAATGAATTTCTGCGGTCCGCGGACCAGCCGTAGAAAAACCACTGGTCTACATGCTAAGGCTAATCATGACCACGTCAATCACCACGGTCATCGTCACGGTAACTGTGACACTCCGCCCTTGCCTTTGCCTGACGTTAATTTCACCGGGCAAGGTCAAACCATTGTTGCTCGATTCAATACAAAGTTGCGCTGAAAATCACAATTTCACAATGACGATGAATCACAAATTTTCCTATCAGTATTATTGCAAAAGAAAAAAATGCCAAATCATTTCTGTTGATCCACATTGAGCAAACTTTCGATATCAGAGAGAGGCTTTGCCCCTTCGGGCTGACAACCTACCGTCAAATATCGTAGCTATCCGATTGCGAGGAACGTATCCATTTTCATCATTTTCTTTGACTTTAACTAGCGTGTTGAAGCACGGTCCGAGGAACAGGGTTACGTCTACGCAAGGCCCTTCATAAATCTACAAACAACATATACTTACCATTCTGATAAATCAGTTCCAAGTTGTCCACCGAGTTGAGTGAGTACAACCGATAGCCACTCTTGCTTCCCACGGCCAAGGACCTACAAAAAAGAAAGCCAAATTTATAAAGCAAAAAATGGAACATCTTTTCTAATTGACTTTGTTTTGCTAATGCAGTAATCAATATTTACACGCGTAGCACCAAAAGTACAGAATAAATTGCAAAGAATCGCGAGAAATTAGATTCACTGACTAATACAGGGTTTCCTCAGAAATGTCATTTTCATCTTTCCTGACTTTTCCAGGTTTTTAACAAAATTTTCCTGACTAACGACGACATTGGCATACACCGATGTTATATCCATATTTGCAAAATGGACACGGGAAAACTTTCAATATTTTTAAAAATATACTAACGAGAACTTTGAAATTTTTTCAAAATTACGAAGAAAAACGTTCGTAATTTCGAAAAAATGTAGAACTCCCCTGAACCTGCTGACATATTTACAAATCTGTACTACAAAACAATGGAAAAATCTTCAAATTTGTGATGGAAAAGGTAGGAATTTTAAAAATTTATATTGTAAGGGTTTCCCCAGAAATTTCATTTTCAACTTCCCTGACTTTTCCAGGTTTTACAAAAACTTTCCTAACGAATGACAATGTCAAAAAATGACATATATTGCAAAATCGACACAGGAACATACTTTGAAAATTTTCTAATGACAATTTTGAAAATTAACATAGAACAATTTTGTATCCGGATTATGTTTAAAATTTATCGCCGGAAAACGTGGAAATTTTTGCAATTTTGCCATCGGAAAAAGTGGAAAATTTTGCAATTTTGTCCTCATAAAACGTGGACAATTTTGCAATTTTGTACTCTGAATATGTCCTTTTAGCTAATCATGTAGAAGCATTACTTTTGGATCGCAAAACATGACTACGTTGAATTTAACTGACTTTTTCAAAATAAGCCATTCTTCCCTGAATTCTCTGGTTTTCCCAGAAATTTTCAAGTTCCCCGACTTTTTCAGGTATTACGAAAAGTTTGAAAATTTGTTCTTTAAAACTGTTGAACAATTTCAAACTTGCGCTCTGAAATTATTGAGAAGTTGTCCTTGGAAACTGTTGAAATTTTGCAAATTTGTTCTCGGAAACTGTTGAACATTTTGGAAATTCGTCCTCGGAAATTGTGGAAAATTTGCTCTCAGAAACTGCTTACAATTTTGAAAATTCGTCCTTAGAAACTGATGAAAACTTTGCAAATTTGTACAGGGAAAATTTTAAGTTTTGCAAATTGGCCCCGAGCTAACCATGAGGAAACATTAATTTAGGATCGCGACAACTTAAATCCATTGAATTTCCCTGACATTTTGAAAATAAGTCATTCTTCATTTACTTTTCCAGGCATTTTCAAGTTCCCTGACGTTTACAGGTCTGTAATGTAGCCGATTTGATAATGAAGCAAATTTTTCCTCACAGAATTTTTCCTATACGTAAAGAATTTTTTGTTTTATAAACATAGCTTGACTTGGCAGTTTCATGGCTTCACCCGTTCTTGCTCATAAATTACAATTATAAATGCATTATTCTCAACATAAAAAATACAAGTATCTTTATTGTTTGTTTTTAAGTAGTATAAACCAAAGTTGAACATTTAAAAAAAAACTAATAAAATAATATGCAAACACCGAATACAATGCACCGTGTACATGTATTTTACATCTTGAAGTTATTAAAATTAATTACATTGGAGTTTATATTAATAATTAACGTGCGTGACATTTAGAAGAAAGACATATTGACAATATGAAATTTAAAGTCTTTAATTATCTTCTAACAAACAGAAGAAAAAAACTAAAAAAAAATTTTTAAAAGTTTTTGAAAATTGTACAAAGTTGTACTCGGAATATATCAACTTATTATAACGATATCGAGGCATCGTCCCACGTACCCAAATCAACAAAACAACAACTAAATTTGTAGTGGGAAAAGGTTGAGAATTTTGCCAATTTGTCTTCAAAATTGTTTGAAAATCTCTCCTCGGAAACTGTACAAAATTTCACGAATCCATACCAGAAAACGATTGGAAAATTTTGCCAATTTGTGCTAGGAAAACGTGGAGAATTTCGCAAGTTTGTCCTAGGTAATTGTTGAAACTTTTTCAAATTTGTACTGATTTTTTTTTTAAGTTTGCAAATTGGCCCCGAACTAATCTGACTTATTTGCCATTTTCCCTGAACAGAACGTCCCATTTTTACGAATAAATATTTAAATATTTTTATGTTTCCTACCTCAGCCTATTTATTATAATTTTTTCCATCACATTGTAACACAAGTAATTATGTATGAATTTTAAGTGTACAAATCAAGGAAAAATTTTAAAATTTATTTTCTTTTTCTTTTTACTTTTAAAAAAACGAGGAAAATGTTGCAACTTTTTACTCTGAGAAAACGTGGAAAATATGTCCTGGAAAATTGTTGAAAATATTGAAAATTTGTATCAAGGTCCGGATAACTCTTGAATATATTTAAAAATACGTTACTCATGCTGCACCCTCAAAATCACTAAGAACAATTAAAATGATGCTATTGTTTTTTGGAATCTTCATGAATTCAAGATCTGGAACTTGAAAATTTGTATTCGAGAAAACGTGATTTCTTTTTTAAAAAACAATAGAATTATTTTGATTGATCTTAGAGAATCAAATTTTTCGCACTTGCTGAAACATCACAAAACGTGCAAAAATCTAGGGCAACTCATACAGCTGCACGTATTGAACTTCAAAGAAATGGAGGAAGTAGCTTCAGTTTGTGGAACATGCCCTTGTTTTAGACCACACCAAATCCTCACATTGCTCTTTCTGGATGACCAACTGCCACCCTTGGGGATACTGTGCTTTGACCTTGAAGCTATTTTTAACAACGGACAAAGGATCGAAGTAGGGTCTTGCGGCCAGACCGGAAAAAGGGCACAGCGGAAAATGGTCCAAAATGCAGCACTTACTCAAACTGCAAAAGAGCCCTGAATTTAATCGCAAACAGACGCTAGTTGGCATGACGCCATCTTCAAACTTTATTACAAAATTTGGACTTTTTGAGCTAGATTTCTAATTAATTGAAGATATGACAAGATATTTTCCCTCTT
This sequence comes from Megaphyllum sjaelandicum, assembly GCA_034698745.1. Lineage (NCBI taxonomy): Eukaryota > Metazoa > Arthropoda > Diplopoda > Julida > Julidae > Megaphyllum > Megaphyllum sjaelandicum. The sequence goes on along the minus strand of JAQGBX010004327.1, from coordinate 2,389 downwards.
TGAGACCTTTCCCTTATCTGTTAAATATGTCCACAATTAAATTTGGTCTTCCAGGGTTCGCCCAGAAATTTAGGTTTTAACTTCCCTGACTTTCCCAGGGTTTTAAACAAATTTCCCTGACAAACGTCAAACATCGACTTACGAATCGACACGGGACAATATTCAATATTTTGCAAAATTTATTAATTTTGGAAAATGTTCAAATAAATAACAACGAAAAGTTGAAAAAAAACTTACAAAATTAGCATGAACATTTTTTGAAAATTTTAAAAATTTGTAGAATTTTTTCGCAGAAATTGTTGAAAAATTGTCCTCTAAAAAGGATGAGAATTGTGCACTTTCGTCCTGTGAATCTGTTGAAATTTTTGTAAATTTGCCCTCTGAAAGGCCCATGTGCAAATGGACTTTCGGCTAACCACGTGGAAACCTTCGTTTTGGACCCCTGACTTTTTCAAAATAACTGTTCTTACATGTCAGGGGGAACCCTGCACCCGGTCCAAAAAATGGCCAGATCAATGATGAGGGAAACATAGTCATACATGTACATGTTCAATACTAATGACAGAATTAATCATGCGCGCAATCTGCAAATTTTTCACCCTCCTAAATGATCATTCATTCTCAGAAGGTCATGACAGTATTAATGAACGTGTACAGTTCGCTAAATAATCCTGAATTTAATTACAGACAGCCTCTGGTCTGTATGGCGCCATATTGATCCTTTATTTCAACATTTGAACTTTTGGAACTAAATTTCAAATTAAAAGTGAGAATATCACCAGGTCCTTATATACACTATTTGATTCTAGGAGTTCTTTTCCTTATCTGTTAAATCATAAAACAATTAAATTTGGTCTACCCATGAAAAGATAATGAGTTTAGGGGCTCATCACGTCCATTAATTGTACCAGAAAGTCACACAAAAATATTTCCCCATTGCTGTTGTTGTGAAATTTAATGACAAAAAAGGCATTGGTAATCGTCAGAAAAATCTAACGAGTTTTATTAAAAACTATATAAAATGTTACCCTAAAATAGGTTGGCAACTTTGTCAATGGAATGGATGGCCACTTCTCAAAAGTGTACAAATTACAGCGTAATTGTCAACAGACCGGGATTAAATACACTATTTTATCGAGGTTTAGTAATTTACGCTGACAGTCTCGATGTTAATGACATTTTTTAAAGATTAAGTTTGAAGAACTTACACGAATTTATTTGAAAATAGAACATCAGCAAAGAAAGATCGGATCGATTCAGAAACAACATGTAGAACGTAAACAAACGTTCGATTTTTGAGTATTTTGGCAGTGTGATTTTGGAGGCTAGTCGCAATCGCAAATGAATAGAGCAATGACTGACGATTAAACGCAGAATGATGACCAGGTTGATAAAACCGAACATAAATGATTTATTTATTTTTATTTATGCTCCCCCCCCCCGTCAGCCTGCCTGTCAATCAGGTCGTTTGAACAAACGACGTATTTGGAAATACTGATAATGGATGAACGAGGTAATTGCTTAGCTTTTCGCGAGCGGTACTCGGGACAAAAAAGAAGGCAATATTTCGTGGCATTGTCAACGAAATCGCGCGAAAGACGAGAGAAAACCAAAAATAATGTGAGGCCTAAACTTACGTGTTATCCTGGTTGAAATTGACAAAAAACACTTGGCTGTCGGGGTCTCCCCCTTCGCTTGCTAGGTTCATCAGGTTGGATATCCCAGCTTTCAGAACTTGCGTGACGACGTCCACACTCTGCCCCAAGTTTTGCATACAATAATTTCCTCGACGAAATTTCAACTTAAGACATTGCTGAAATCCACCTTCGTTTGTTACAAATTTTTCGAAGACAAAAAAAATCGAACGACACACTTCGTCAGCTGAACGGATCCGGAAATGACGACATGGAGCCTATTTCGAATCATACTCGAGCCTGGAATTGGTGCCGAAAAACCAAAGGGTTGTGAGGTACAAAATTACGGAGCTCTATATAGGAAAATAGTAGACTTTTTTTCGGGGGAAATGTTAGACGAGATTTTTTTTTGCGTCACGAATTCGTCTGCAAAAAAAATCTCGTCTAACCCTTGCGTCTAACCGAAAACGTAATGCTGTAGAAGTGACGTAAAAATGACGTATTGAGAGGGAGCTTCTGTAGAACAGTCTCCAATACTGTAGGAACACAGTATTCTCGTGGGTAAATATAATTAAATTGTTTTTATATACTTATATAGGTTCCGAAGGAAGTCCACGAGGATGGTAATCCGAGTTAGGAGGATCCGCAGGAACACGAATAATCACACGGTGAGTTATTTTAAATCTTTGGGAATTTATTCAAACAGTAACTAGGAGTAAATTCCACTTTTACATATAAGTATAAAATAATGATTA
>JAQGBX010004326.1:0-15558 GCA_034698745.1 Megaphyllum sjaelandicum | reverse complement strand
AGTGAACCAGGGGTATACTATTTGGCACTGAATGCCAAATAGTACACCCTGGGCGCACTATTTGGGGGAAGGGGGGGTACACTGTAAATTAGGCACCGTGCGGTATCGTGCTAAGGTTGCCATGGCTACGTTTTTCGCGTTTAAGAAAAAAACGTACGTCATTCCAATACTTGTATATGCTACGGTTGTTAGTTAGTTGGCCAAGTTTTTCTAAACGAAACGGGAAATTCCGCGGTTGCCACGGCGACGGCCGTCCTAAACAAATGTGGAATTCCACGTTGCTAGGCACGATTAAGGGCTGAAAATTTAAGTTAGGAAATTCCGTCTACAAAAATTGTACCGCAGCCAAAGTTCAAAGAGTAACAAAATTACGGTTGAGGTATTCTTTCTTTAGAATTTCGAAACTAAAAATTTCCGTCGTTTTCCAATTCCTCTCGAAGACGTGCTAATTGGAATGATTAAAACTTTGGTGCACCTATGTTCATGGACATCCGGTCCCAGGCTTTGAAAGGTCGGCAAAGATCACGAGAAGCGTGTGATCTTTGCCGAACAAGCATTTAGCGATACGTGACCCAAAGACCAGGTCCCAGGAAGATAAAAATTGGAACTATTGTTGAAGACTTATCACAGAATGTAGCACCTGGCCAAATGACCAATGGCTTTAGTTTTTGATCTTCACCCTCCTGATCTTCACTTTAACCTGTACTCGTCCCAAAATCTTAATTCAGACCATTGTTCACTGGCCGAATTGTACGATTCGATGCGTGACCAAAGGTCAAAAGCACTTTGCCAAATTGATGGCGTAAGAGGGAGTATAAAAAAGGGTGCCTGGGCTAAAGGAACTCTTCTAAGTTTTCACCGAGTAAAGTCTGTATTTTTATTCAAGTATAGTCTTACTGTATGATTATTAAGCGTACCGGCGAGCGTGGTAAGTACTTTTAATTTCACGGCTATGTTTTTAATCGGATTTTAGTATTTCTAAATGGAACGTCTTTTTCTAAGGTTACCAGGGCTACGTTCTTCCGCCACTGATTGGAATGCCAGTTATGCCACGCTCTACTGTTGCCATGGCTGCATGTTTTTTCGTGTTTCTCAATGGAAGGCCTGTCTGGTTCTTCTGTTTGTAATGTTTATAAATACAACGAAAGCCGCTTAATTCGATCACGTTGGTTCCAGCGATTTTGATCGAAATAAGCGAAGATATGATCCAATTAAGCGGCTTTTTTTTAACATGGGGTAGTTCAGTGCATAAGAAGATCGTTTCTAAAGGTTTTGATCGAATAAAATGGCTGATCGGATTAAGCGACTTTAACTGTAGAATGTCACGTTGTACGGTTGTCATGGCTACGTTTTTAGTAGCTTCAAATGGAACGTGAAATTCTGCGGTCGTCAAGCCACGTTTTAGCATTTCTAAATGATAAATCTTGTTCTTCGGTTGTCTCGGCTACGTTCTACCGTTGTCACTGCTGTACTGTTTGGTTAAAGTGGTTAAAGTGCGAATTCAATAGTTAAACCGAAATATACCAGTGTCTGTTCCTCGTTCCTTATGATACTTCATCTTATTTAATACCTGATCTAATTTTTAGCATTCTCGTTCGAATGTTGACTTTTAAATTAATTCGCACCTATCTTTTCTTTTTGCAGCTTTGAATCGCTGTTTGGACGGCGGTTTGTTTCTGAAATGTCCCCACTGCAACAAAGCATTCCCCAGCGTCCACACCTACAGGGACCATCTGGCCTTGGAACACGGCATCGCGGCGCCCCCTACCACGGGGGAAGTACTCCAAGATGGCAGCGTAGCAGGAGGTGGAGGTGGATACACCTGCTGCAAGTGCAGCGCCACCTTCCTCCTCAAGGAACAGCTGGAGAAACACGAGTTGCTGCACTCGCCCACCAATCAAATTGTGGTAAGTTGCCTAGGGCTGGTTACCTTCCCCCTCTCCGATTCCAAAATCCTCGGTTTTTGAAAAATACAGGACATGTTTCCAAATAAAGACATGAAATGCATTCACACAGACATGAGATATGTCCAAAATTCATGAAATTTTATGACCAATGGTCATGAGGCGACCATTCTTGGCCATGACAAACGAAAACTCATTTGCTGTCCATTCTGCATTTTTTTCAGGCTTGCAAGGTGTGCAAGAAGACGTTCGCAAACGTGTACCGTCTTCAGCGGCACATGATCAGTCACGACGAGAGCGCCGTGCTGCGCAAGTTCAAGTGCCCCGAGTGCGACAAGGCCTTCAAATTCAAGCATCACTTGAAGGAGCACATCAGGATCCACAGCGGAGAGAAGCCGTTTGCCTGCCCCAATTGCGAGAAGCGATTTTCACATTCCGGTAGCTATAGCAGTCACATGACCAGCAAGAAGTGTCTGGTGGTCAACCAGAAGGGACGCAACAGCAGGACGGACAAGCCCGCCAGAGGGATGGCAGTCGCTGCCGGACGTCGCAACGGGCAGAGCACCTTTCCCATCATACTTCCGAAATGCGGCTCCGAGGACGGATCCTCCGTTCCCTCCAACGAGCTGGGTTCTCCGCCCTATGTGAGCCCCGGAGCACCTTCCATCGCCTCCTTGGTTTCCGACCACTTCTCATTGGGCTTCCCATCCCACCACGCCGGCCTCCACTTCCTGCCTCAGGGCTATCCGCATCCTCACCTCTCTGTGCACCCTTCCTTACTGGCCGCCAATCACCACCACCATCACCATCCCCTCCCTCATCTTTCCGGCTCAACTATGCATCCTGTTTACTCTTTGCCCCATGGCCTTGGCCATCTCGGACACGTTCCTCCCGTCGGCGGCCAAGGACTGCTGAGCAGCTCCGACAGAAAACACGAACAGTCTTCGGATGGAGATGCTGAAGACTTGATTTCCCCGCGGGCGGCGGTCAAGAAAACGGAGCCTCGGCCAGCCTCTCCCGCCACAGATGCTCAAGCCGAGAACGGCAAGGATTCCAGCAGCGATTTGATGGAGGTTCAGAGGATTCTGGAAAAGGTGAAAGCTACTGTTTCCAAGCAGAAGTTGGAGAGCTCTTCCAACGGCAACAACAGTGGCAGCAACGGCAAGGGGAAGAACGGAGTCCGCCAGGAAGTGAGCGGCTCGCCGCCACTCATTCGGGCTCCCTCGTTGGTGAAACTGTTGTCCGAGCGAGTCACGCCCATCAATGGGGAATACGTCTGCGGCTTTTGCCAAGAGCACTTTGAGAACAGCCAGGAACTCCGGCAGCACGAACTCTATTTATGCAATGGACGGGATTCTCCTCAGTCTGGATCATTGAGGAAGAAGTCGGAGATCTCCAACGGCAACTTGAACGGCTGCAAGTCGGACAGTGAAGGCGACGCACGAAGAGTCTCCGATTCGGAGATGGTTTCCAGTTGCAGGTACTGCAACCAGATTTTCGGCAGCAAGATAGATCTTCACCAGCATGAGCGCTACATGTGCAAGTTGAACCATGACATCCGCCCTGTCGTGGTTTCCTCCACCGACGAGAACTCCCAGGGTGATGACAGTGGCGAGGACACCGAAGAGAAGGCCTTGCGCTCGCAGAGGCGGTGGCCGTCGAGGGGACACTTCAGGTCATCCTCCAAGAGGGGATGCTCGGAGAGCCAGATCCGAGACATTGTCTCCATCTCCAAAAGGAGCGGCAGCTTCTCAGTCATGGATGGCCACAGTGAGGACGAGGAAGAGTTCGGAGACAATGATTCCAACAGGGACGACACCAACGATGACGAGGTCACCACCAGCGACGGTCGCAAGGTGAGGGTGCGATCGCTGTTCTCGGAAGATCAGCTCCAGGTTCTCCGAACCCATTACGAGTACGATCCTCGGCCCAAAAAGCCTGAACTGCAGAAGATAAGCCAGGAGATCGGGTTTCCTACCAGAGTCGTGCAGGTTTGGTTTCAAAACATGCGCGCCAGAGACAGGAAGCGAGGTCGCATCAGCAATTCCTACCCTTCCGAAGAGAGCTTGAGGAGCCATGGCCGGGACGCCGACATGGATGTCAGTCAGGTCATGGCGTTGTCCTTGCAAGCCGGCTTAAAGAGCGTCCGAGCAATAAGTTCGCCTTACAGCCCAATCCTGAATTCCTCCTCCTTCAACAACGGCATTCCAATACGTTCGCCCATCTCTGCTTTCTACTCCCCCACTCACCTCTCCAGCCCTCTGGCGGTCACCAATGCAAATTCCAGCAATGCAGCTTCTTCCGTTCAAAGCCCGGCATTGACCACAACTCATTCTCAGCAGCTGCAGCATCACCTCAACAACGGACATTTGTCGGGGCGTCCTTTGAACCTCTCCGCCTCCGACCTTCTCGACCAGCCTCTGGATCTCTCCGTCAAGATGAAACCCTCTCCCAACTGCAACGTTATCGGCTACCATTCGCGCCTTAGTCCGGTGGTCACTTCGGACGGCGAGGTTCTGAACCTGAGCCAGAAATCTTCCAGAACGCCGACCCCTTCCAAAGAGAGCAATAATAACAATAACAATTATGAAGGGTGCGCCATGGGAGCTTCTCCGCTGGCTCTGACCTTTGGATCGGATGCAATTGGACATCACCTCTACGGCCGCACCATGGACAGTCCGTCTTCGGTCATCGCCAAGCAGGAGGTCGTCCAGTCGCCTTCTCCATCGCCATCTTCGGCATCCGGCGTCTCTTGGGGAGCCTCAGGGGCCACGGGGCCTCGCATCCACTCGGAACTTCTTTCGGGCAGGGATCAAGCAATAAGTGGCATCAATGTGATATCTGCGGGCGAAGGTGACGCCAAATACTCGTCAGTGAACGCAACGGCACGCTCACATCCTCGTCGAATCCTCAGCAGCCCACAACAGTCTCACCTCGACCAATCCTCCAACGAGACGGTGAACAGCACCAGCGTGTCTTACTGCTTGGACGAACGAGGATCGCCCTACGGCTGGGACGGAGACGACCAGCTGGAGATCGACGAGTCCGGCGGCAAGGAAAAGGTGCTCATGCGCAAGAGACACTGGAATGGGGTATGTAAGGTTTTCATCGCCCTAAACGAGATTTTCGTACATCAATTGGTTTTCAGACATTTTTTAAAAAAATGCTTGAGCGTCGATCTCGTAGCGGACCATATGGCTTTGTCTAAAATATTTTTTTACGTAATCCGTTAGGTTGATGGCGGTGATCTTCCTTTGGAAATTGACGACTTAAGTCCTGGAGAAGATGACCGAGGCTTAAAGAGGAGGAAGTCTTGGAAGCACCACCGGGTGGATGCCGAAGAGGGAATGTATGCCTGTGATCAGTGCGAGAAAATGTTCAGCAAACAAAGTTCACTGGCCAGGCACAAATACGAACATTCAGGTGAGGGCAGGCATCAAGCCGAGTAAACTTCTTTGAATTGTTCGAATGAGGCAGTAGTTCGTCGAGAGAAAGATGGTGTTGTTTTGTTAACAATCATGCAAATACTTAAATTTTATGAATTTCTTGATGAAACTTTGTCGAGAACACTTGAAAAGTGGTAACGGAGGGAATCTCAGTAAAATGTTCCTAAAGCGAATTGCTTCGACATGTACGGAACGGAATGTTCCGGCAAGTTTGTTTCCAGAAACCACATGAAACATTTAGCAACATTTAGAAGTTCCTCTCGCGTTTCATCCAACGTAGACATGGCTCGACTCTTGACGTTTTATCCCCGACTTTCTTTGGGCGTACCAACGTTGAAACTGACCTATCTTTTTGTCCCTTTTCAGGCCAGCGTCCACACAAGTGCGACATTTGCTGCAAGGCGTTCAAACACAAACATCACCTAACGGAACATAAGCGACTGCACAGCGGCGAGAAGCCGTTCCAGTGCAAGAAGTGCTTGAAACGCTTCTCCCACTCCGGCTCCTACAGCCAGCACATGAACCACCGCTACAGCTACTGTAAGCCTTACAGGGATTAAAATGCCCTTCGACTCCTCTTCCTCTTTGGATAACTACTCCCAAGATTCCTCGTTTTTTTTGTTTTTTATGTCTTCTAAGAAGTATATATACTAATATTTTAAATACCGAAAGTGTCATCGCCCGCTTCCAATGCCGATGCCATCGCTGCCCGCTGATGCTATGGGCGTCTCGCCGCCACCTCCTCTTTCTGCGCTACGAACTGACGTGCCGCGGAGGAGCCAGATAACACTAATGCAAAAAAACCAAAAGCCGAAACGAAAATTTAGGTTTCTCAAAGCCCGTGGTTGTCTCGAAACTGCGGCGGTTGTCATCGAAGTCGCCGCCGAAAACCCACATTTCGTCTTCCCTCCACTTCCTCGTCGATTTTTGCCACGAAAGTGAACAAACCTATTTTAAAAAAAAGTATATTTGAACAAAAAAAACTGTTTCTTCTTCTTCTTCATCTTCTTCTTCAACTTCTTGAAACTACGACCAAAGTATGAATGCAGAGTTTTAGTCTGGACTCTTTGAATTTACTACGTAGAATTTTTGTGTCACGGATCTTTTGCGGCCTGATGAGGATGAATGTGTCTCTGCGTGTTTCCATGTGTGTCTGCCGTGTATGTTACATATAAATATATATATACATAACGAAATAACCAAGTTTTTCCGTTATTTTAGGAGGTTTTTTCTTGTCGAAATGTGCAACTCGTGGCCTTTCGCTAACTTAAGGTCCAAGATAAACACCCCCGGAATTGTGTCCCTTCTTAATAGACCTGATCAATGAATGCTTTGTGTTTTTCAGGCTCGGTTCGTCCCCCAGGAAAGTTTATACCAAAAAATTTAGTTTCGGATGTGAAAATATCCGAGTTTTGTGCCAAAGATTCGTCGATGAAAATGTGTGAAAATACCTCTTCCTGAAATTAAAATAATTTCGGACCCGTGGAATTGCGGCGGGAAATTCGTGTTTCAAATTGTGCCAAATCTAAGCCAGGACAATACTGGCTTTACTAGATATTTAAAAGGTTGTTAACAGGTTGATCGAAGACTCAGGACATGTTTCGTATCTTTTGTTTGGACAAAGTAACAAACTGCCGTGGGCAAATTTTCCAAAACAACGTCTATATTTGTTAAAATCATACTTGCGTTGATACAATTTGATAAATGCTGGTGAAATTTGGGGAAAATTAATAAAATTATGTGAAACTTGATAAAATTTTGGTAAAATATAAAGTAGGTACAATTGTATAAACAAATTTGCTTCATTTTGTAGAATATTAGCTTAATTTCTAAATTTTACAAAAGTTTATATTTACTAAGTTAATTGTTTAAAAATATTTTGTTCTGTGAAATTTTAAAAAACCAAGTTTAACTCAGATTTACGTTGAGTAAAATTATCCTTCAAATTAATTAAATATTTAGCCATCAAGTTTATTTTAATAAAATTTGGCTTTTATTTTTTTTTTAAAAAAAAGCTCGAATTTAATCGTAGTTTTGAATCTTAATTATTTATTAAAATTTGGCAAAATTAAAACATATTGAGCTTGTTGTTTAATCTTCAATAGAATCTGCAACTTTCAGAAATATTTTTATTATTTATAATATAAAAAGATGTATCAATTTTAACAGAATTTTCAAAATATTTCGCCCATTTCGAGTTTCGCGTCTTGTACTGTCCCTTAAGAGATTTATTGAAATTTAAAAAAGAAATCCTAACATATTTGCAAAAAATACATATAAAAGCAAACGAAACATTTTCGTTGTTTCTATGATCAACCAAAGAAATTAACCTAAATTTCCGAAAAAGTTTTCGAAACAATGCTGTTCGTTGGCAAATTTCGTGTTTAAAAATTTGGCAAAACGGGCGACGGAAAAAGCCGAAAAAGTTCATTCTAAAATTTTAGCTCAATTTGACCCTTTTTAAATAACCAAAGTGTTGAAAAGTACGGAGATCTTGGAGAGTCCGAGTCTTTAATTTTAGTATTTGAAATGTTAAAAATCAAAAGTTGATTATTTTGGTAATTTTGAATAGCGAACGTAGTTAGGGATACAATGATTGCTCACCAGTTAAGAGAACTGGTTTATAAATCTCTTAAATCTTCCAATTCTCGATGCATTTCACGTAGAAAAATGTATTTTAGGATTTACGTACTAAGTAGATACTAAACCTCACTCACTGGCCCGGGATTCAAAGCCCAAAACGAAACAGTTACTTTTTTAATGTTTTAGTAGAATTACTCATCGAAATATGCAATTTACTGGATTTTTTTATTTCCATACTTGAAAAATGTTTAAGAAATAATAGACGTTTGATATTAGTTTGTGTCGAACGAAGTTTGTCGAAACTAAACTTTAGAAGCTGGAGTAACTGAAAGTTTTCAGATTTGATATTTTGCAATTAAGCAAAGCTAATTTATTTTAGAATTTCTGTTTGAAAATACTGCGTTTGGAAAGTTTTTTTGTTTAGATTTGGAACAAAAAACGACTTGAATATTTGAAACTTGAACAAAACATTTTAAAAGGAATTTTTAAATTTAATTTTATTTACACAGTTTTGTTTTAGTTTGGAAAGTAATTTCAAACTAAAACAAAACTGTTTTTAAATAACTTAAATTTTAAAAATTTATAAACAAATTTTAAATAAAAACAAATAAATTGAACAAAAATTAAAATCCTTTAAACTTGAACAAAAACTGAAATATGAACAAAAAAAATTTAAAAATTAAATTTTTTTTAGTTGATGCTTAACACAAGCTTATCAAAACTTTACTTTCCGAACAAGTCCTGAACTTCTTAAAATTTGAGGAAAAAGTTTTCAAATTTGAAAACATATTCACAATATTGTTTAAATAATATTAAAATGATTTTAGAAATCTGCAAAATCTCTGGATTGTGTTATTAAATTCTGGACAAAACTTGAATTCCTAAGCCAGTGCCAACAATACAAATTTTAAACTTCTGTACGTATTTAAATTATTTTAGAATTTTACCAAAGATAAGTTTTTCTCGCAATGTATATTTCCTAAAAGTGCAATGGAAACGGAAAGATATGCAACGGACGACCTCTATTAGCAAAAATTTGGTAAACTCTAATAATTCCAACAAAAAATGTTGAACAGTTTTATCAAAAATTTAGTAAATTTGAACGATTTTAGCTAGCAAAAATGTGGTACAATTTGTGATAAAAAAAATACGAGCTAATTAATCCATGAATATCTTTCTGCTAGTCAGGTGCCAAATTTCCTAAAATACCGATAAATCAGTGCCAAAAAAACCAAAAAGTTTCAATTTTTTGTTATTGAAAAGGGAGATTCGTGCCAAAGATATTTTGCTTTTTGCATAAATTTTAGTCAAATGAATGACGTAAGTTGAAAATGTTTCCGAGAAATGTAGCTCACTGTCCTAAATGCAAATTTTTTTCTAATTAAAAATGTCTTACCTCATATCTTGAAAATGCTTCGATCTAGTCATTTGTTGAATTTATTTTCACAAATGTCGCCAGTGGTTTTAGTACTTTTTTATGATTTAAGATTATGATAATAATTGTTTAGGTATTGTTGTATCGTGACGGAACTTTGGCAGAAAATAAATTATTAAAATTTAGCGGATAATGGGGAAATTATTAAATTTGTACTTGTTGAATTTGGGTAATTGAGTAAACTCTGAATTTTGGGAAAATTTGCATTTCGTTAAACTTCTCTTATTTATTTAGAATATTTTCTGCCGAAAAATTCCGTTAAGTTTCGCAAAAAAGGGTCACAACTGAGAAATGTTTGCTACTAATTTTCTTAAATTTTGTTAGTATTTTTCTCCTAATTTTGGCTAAATATTTGTAACCTTCTCAAACTTGTTGAAAAATGTTAGTTTTTAGCAGAATTTCACGCGACACTCGTTACAAGCACTGACAACACTTTTTCCCTCATTTTTTTTTGTTGAAAATCTCCCAATTTTTTATACGAACTGATGATTAAGGACAATTTTTATTTTGATAATAATGATAGTGACATGTTTTTTGTAAGACAAAACTGAATTCATATTTTTAGAAAATTAACCGAATTCGTGTTCGCCGTGATTTTTTTTTATATAATAACCACGTGTGTGTTCGTGCGAATGTTTGTGTTGAGTGTGTTTACTGAAATTTAAACATTTACTTAGAAAACAAAATACTTTAAAAGTGATCAACTGTGCTTCCAGGATAGGACTTTCTTATACAAGCAACGAATACTAACCTTAAGGAGGGACAAAAAAATCCCCTAAGAAATGCCACATTTTCCTCAGAAATTTTGCAAAAATTTTTAGATTTGGGACATGTTTTGAAAATGTGTACCCGATTTATGCCCGGCTCGTGGATTGCGAAAGAACTCTTGAGAAGTTTTCAGAAATTGCAATATCTTGTGGAATTGACAAAAATTTGGGTCAAGTTTTCCAATTATTTACCCGATTTTTGCGAGGCTTTAGAAGCGCCGAAGTAATTTTGAGAAATTTCCAGAATTTGCGATATTTTGAGTAACTGTCATAAATGTGGGAGAAATCTTCAAATTGTTCGCACATTTTTGGCAGGTTCATGAAAGTAATTTAGAGAAATTTTTAAAGATTTGGAAGATATTTTGAAAATTGTCCAACCTAATTTTTGTGAGGCTTGTGGTTCGCGAATGCACTTTTGAGAAACGTTCAGTAATTGCAATGTTTTGAGAAATTAAAAAAAATTTCATCCAGTTATTGCATGGATCGGGAAAGTAATCTTCAGAAATTCTCAAGGATTTGAAAGATATTTTGAAAATTTCTCCCCCGAGTTTTGGGAGGCTCGTAAATCGCCAAAGTAATTTTCAGAAATAGCAATATTTTGAGAAATGGGGGGAAATTTTCAAGCTGTTCACCTTATGTTTGTAAGGTTCATGGTGTTAATTTTTCAAATTTTAGACGATATTTTGAAAATTTTCGCCACATTTTTCAGGGACTCGCGGATTGCGAAAGTAACTAGGTAATTTTTTTTTCAAAAATTATGAAAAACGTTCTCTTGTTTTTCACCCAATTTTTGTGAGGATCGAAAATCGCGAAAGTAATTTTTAGAAAATTTAAATTTCAATGGTTTCCAAGTTCAAAAATTTGAAATCTTTTAATGAAAAATACTCCGAAAGATATTCCCACGAGCCCGTAACATCCAGTGAACCAAAATCCTTCAAAAGTACATAAAAAATCTGAGGAAATTTGTGCAAAACAAGAATTTTGTAGCTAATTTTACGAGTAGCTTATTGATACGGAGGGACCACTCTTATTGTGAAGTTATTTCACCACCGAAAATTGCATTATATTAGTCTGAAAACTCTTCACTCGTTATTATTGACATTTTTTTAAATAAAAAAAACCTAAACTACACTGTAAACTTACAAGTCGTACAACTAAAACTCACTGCACTCGTCTATGCAGTCACGTGACCCGCTTCGAACGACGCTCATTGGTCGAAAATTTTGTTCGATCGCAGCGCCCTCTGCGTGAAACCAAATGAAATTTCCTGAAATTTTCCCCAATTTTGCAATTTATTTTTCTTCTTCCCAGGGGATAAATTTTCGGTAAATATTGGACTGAAAACTGATTTTCAAGAGCGTTTTTAGGTGAACTTTTCAACGAATTTTTTTTTCGAAGACGTTTTTATGAATTTTACTAATTTTTGGTATAATTTTATGTTCTTTAGCTTATTAAAGGAAAATCTGGGCATTGGGTAACTTACATTTTGGAAATTTTGCAACCGTTCTTTTAAATTAGTGAACATTTTTTAAAATTTCAAAACAACTCCATCATTCTAGCGATCGTTATGCGAAGCTATTGGGGTGAAGTTTTAACTTAATTTAAAATGTGAAATGGCCAATCTTTGTCTAGTTATCTTTAGAATGCATAGAAAAAATTATTTCCTCAAATTAATTGTTATTTAAGTTTAAAGGTGTGAGTTAAAACAGCGCCACTTAGTGATCAAAATCCAAAGCTGCTGAAGCAAAGTTTGTAATATGAAATTTGAACATCTGAAGTAGCAAAACTTTAACTAATTATCTTTAGAATGTACCAAAACAATAATTTAACCTTTATTAGCTATATTTAAATTTAAGGTTTTAATTTTAATGACAGCACCATCTGCTGATCGATATTGAATGAAGCTGTTGAAGTGAAGTTTTTAATTATTTAAAAGTAAATGGGTATGAAATTTGAAAATGTGAAATAGCCGATCTTAAGCTATTTATCTGTAGGATAATATATGGAAGAAATAATTTAACCAAATTGATTTTTATTTAAATTTAAATGTTTAATTTTAATACAGCGCCATGTAGCGATCAATATTCGAAGCTGTTGGAACAAAAGTTTTAATTAATTTAAAACTAATGGATTTGAAATTGAAAAATGTGAAATAACCAATGTTTCAGCTGTGGAATATTTAGATATTTATTTCTTTTTTTAATTTATTTTCGAAAAAAAATTTCGTGAAACTCTTCACTTGCGTAGTAAATGCTCTTACATTGAATGTGAACCTAAAATAAAATGAAAAACAACAACGAAAACTGCGATAAAACCCAAAAAAAACAACAAGGAATAACGGACAAGAACAATTAAACGTTATTTTGAAATTAATTAATTACTCAACTATTTTATAATTACTTACTCGTGCCCAAGCAGATATACAAACACAAAAAAATTGGAGTAAAAAAACATAAATATAAATATATACATACATACAATATATATATAAAATTTGTAATTATACGCGTATTATTATTATACCATTTTTTTGTAAATTATACCGATATAATAATAGATGCCTTAATTTGTTCGTTTTTTTGATTTTTTTTAATTAAATATTTTAAAAAATCGTGCGTGAGATTTTTTTTATGGAAAAAAAAAGTGTAGAAATTTCAACAATTTCTCGTGATGTCTAAGTTGATGAAAAAACTTCCCTTCCCAAAAAAATATATATTTTTGGGGGTTGAAAAAATGTTTTATCGAGAAAATATATTTTGTAAAATACCTTTTCTCGAAAAAAATACGTTAAATTCACCCCAAAATATATGTATATATTTTTGGGGGTTTAAAAAATATATATTTTCGAGAAAATATTTTTTTTTGCATATTTAAAAAATGTATTTTCTCGAAAAAATATGCCCAAAAAAAGCCAAAAATTTAAAAACAATTTTGTATTGTGTAAATAATACTATACTTATGTACCGACCTGAATTTGTGATTTGAATTGCATTGCATTGAATTGAATTGTATTCTCGTGTATTTCTTCTCTTCCCGATATCGTGCTCTAATGGTCATCTAAGAAAGTTCGGTATATATATAATAAAAATATATATAAATATAGGTCCAGTTTAAAAAATAAATAAGCCCAATTAAATGTCTTTTGTATATTTTTTAAAAATAACATTTTTACTTTGAAATTCCTCAACTTAATGGATATAAAAAATATATAAACTGAACTTTAAGAAGAAACGAACAAATGCTACATTTTTTGCTCTATTTCACTTCTTCTATCTTCTCTATTTCTTCTACTCTTCTTCTTCTCCTACTTCTTGCTCTTTGCTCATGTTTCTCAAATCTTGAAATTTTCAGTTTGTGAAAAATACACAGGGTTTGGCTGGAGACACATAGCCAGCATTTTTTATTTGATAATGGCTAATTTTTGGTGACTTTTTTGTCAGACTTTCGTTGAAAAATTGCTGGACTTTTTTTTTAAAAAGTCATGTTTTCAGTTTTCTGTAATTTGCTCATTTTTTTTCAGAATTTTGTCATATAAATGCTGTAGTTTCGTTTGAAAAAAGTCATTTTACTCGTGTTTTTTTCAGAAAATTTCAGAAAAGTTTGTGAATTTATTCGTGTTTTTGCAGAATTTTGGCAGACAATTTTGTGAATATACTCTTTCACAGAAGTTTGGCCGGAAATCTTGTAAATTTACTCGTATTTTCACAGAAATTGTGCGAATTTTATTTTCTCAAGTTCTCCCGGAATATAGCAAGAAAATTGCGAAAGATCATTTGTTTTGTTTTTTTTGCAAAATTTTGTGATTTTACTCGTGTTTTCACAGAATGTTGTCTGAAAATTGCTGGACTTCTTTGTTTAAAAGTCGTTTTAATCATGTTTTTCGCAATTTTTTTGTGAATTTACTCATGTTTTCACCTTGAAAAATATACCCGAAATGATGTAAATGCCTTTTAAGTTGAAATGAGTTTTTCTTTTTTCAATAAATAAGTGATTAAATAAATTGGTGTATTTACCGTATCATATTTTTATCATATATAATGAATTTCGATAATTTTTTGCAGGAATAAAATTTTCGGAAAATTTACGGAGAAATAGTGTGTTGCGTGTAGCTGTACGAGGGTCGTACGCTCTTGTCCTTTGTTGGAGCCGCGTGCCGCCTTGCTTCTGTTAATTTTTCTACGTGTACTTTGCAATTTCGTTTGTAAGTATTTAGGGCCGCCCTTGACCATTCGGTACCTGGACTCGCCCCCAATTTTTGGCTATTATACGATCTCACCACGCCCGGATTGAACCTCAACTCTCGATCTGGACAATCTGTATCCGGCGTTCTGAGGGCCCTTCGCGGAGTCCTCGTGTAGATTTTCACGTCTGCTGGAATATTTAACGAATATTTGCATAAGAGATGAGGTATTTTCGACTGCCTATTTTTTATAAAATTATCCATTCGCAAAAATTTTGTTAATTTTCACTCAGTTGGCGCATTACGGCGAAGACCTTTTATTTCACATGTTCCACATGTGACGTGTTACAACTGGCTGTGGCAGATGAACTGTAAATCACTCCTATCGTGGGTCGTTTATCTCCTTTAAAAACTGCTATTTGTTGAAAAAATTGGAATATGTTCGGAGTTTTAATAGTGGAAGATGAAATTCGCGAACGATACGTTAGGGTGATTGAAAGTTGAAATCTGCCATTATTTCAAAAATAATGGGAGGTTTAAAATTTTATCAAATTTTGGAAAAACTGCTCGGTTATACAAATTACAGTATATATATATTTTTTTTGAAAAGCTGTTGTTTGAAAAAGAAAATTTTTATTATAATAGTTTTTGATATAACTGCTCGATTATTTTTAAAAAATGGCTCGATAATTTAGGAAAAAAAGATCTCAGTAATTGTGCTAAGCTGCTCGGTCATTTTTAAATACAGTCGTTTGGAAAAGTTAATTTTTTTTTAACAAAAATTTGCAACCAGGAAACTAGTGTAGCGACACGCTTCGAATAGCACCAAAGTCGATCAATTTTTTTTCGGTCAATATCTAAAAAAAAGTTGGCAAGTCGCGCTGATTCCAAAAAGCGCACCGAAAACGCTGAAATACGGCTGGAAATTGGCTAAAATTATAGTTTTTTCAGATGTTGACCGAAAAAAAATGTCATTAGAAGTCTAGCCACGCTGATTCCAAAAAACGCATATAACTCTGTCAAAACGACTAAAAATGGGACAAAATAAACCTTTTTTCCGCCGAAAAAAGTCCGAAAAGATAATGCACTTTTCTCCAAAATTCAATCCACTTTTTTTTCGAAAATTCAATGCACTTTTTCTCGAAAATTTAATGCTTACCGGTATTTTGAAAATGCACTTTTAAGTTTCCCGCCCCCCAAAAAAACCTCAGTGAAAAAAAAAGCTTCAGAAGTTTTTTATCCA
>JAQGBX010004325.1:0-15559 GCA_034698745.1 Megaphyllum sjaelandicum | reverse complement strand
ACACCGGGAGTTGGCATACTGGAAAATCAAATAATATAATTTTACATTTGCGCATGGAGCTAAGGAGCCACATCTTGTCATCGAAAGAGCCACATCTGGCTCCGGAGCCACGGGTTGCCGACCACTGGAGTAGAGGAAATGGGCGACACGTTTAAGGTATGACGAATGTCTGAACATTCAGTCTGAGAGTGGATTGGTCAGTCGAGAAATGTTGTTGATGTTGAAAGTGTAAAAGACGGTGAGAGAAGTGGAGGTTAAAAGTGCAAAAGATGATGAGAGAAGTGTAGTTGAAAGTACGAAAGATGGTGAGAGAAACGGAAGCTGAGTGTCTCGAACAAATGCCAGTCTCAAACATTTTTTTGAGCATGGCGTACACTCGCTACGAAAAATGCACCCAAAAAATAAAATAATTTTCAATAATAGAAGACGTTGACGTGGATTTCTAAACCAAATTTCAAAAAAATCCATAGAACCTGTTTTTATAAAATAAATGAATGCGGAAATTAATGAAAACCCCTCGTATTAAAGTCCAAATAACAATATCAGTCGTAGTTTAAGTCGTTACGCTAATTGTCTAATTAAATTTATGTTTATGTTAAATCGTTAAGGCAAAATAAAACAATGCATCATCTTACGTCCGGATTCTGGAACTGTTCTCTCAGCTTAATTTTTAATTGCACGATAATGGCGTCGCAATCTTTGCGAATTCCTTCAAAAGACGGCATGTGTTGGTACTGCTGAAGAACTTGCTGAGCGTTTACGTAATATCTGAAAATAATACGATACTTAATTTCGAGGCGTACGAGATGCGCTTTTGATGTATTTTACAGACCAATTCCTACCTCACGACGTGTCTGTAAGCTCCTTCTTGAATATATTTGTTTAATTTTGCAGGAAGTTCAAATAAAAACTGCAATTTCCTTAGCACTGAATGCACGTTGGAAAGCTTGTTAATTTGCTGCCTTCGATCTTGCAAGGTGTTGCTGATTTTGCCGCTGAATTCGGTGATGGAAGCCATATTCGTTGCCAGGCGGTCCATCTCGTCTTCCATTTTGCAAAAATCACTTTTCATCTGGAAATCAAAAATAACAGCGAGGATAAGCTGCGAAAAGTGGAAATGTGACGCAACATTTGACCATTCAGGGCTCCCCCAGAAATTTCAGTTTCAACTTGCCTGAAATAAATTTGAAAATTTGACAATTTTGTATTCGTAAAATGTAGAAAGTTGTGCAAATTTGTACCCGGAAAATGTTGGAAAATATTGAACATTTTTACTCGGAAAAGGTTGAAAGATTTTACATAATTGTCCTCGAAAAACATGCGAAATTTTGCAAATTTGTCCTTGGACAACCTGGATAATCGTGCAAATTTGAACTCGGAAAAACAAATTTTTTTGCAAATTAGTCCTCCAAAAACGTGGGAAACTTTGAATTTGTCCTTAGGATAAAGTGGGAAATTTTGAAAATTTGTCCTGAAATAAATTTTAAAATTTGACAATTTTGTATTCGTAAAATGTAGAAAGTTCTGCAAATTTGTACCCGGAAAATGTTGGGAAATATTGAACATTTTTACTCGGAAAAGGTTGAAAATTTGTCATCAGAAAACTTGGAGAATTTTACATAATTGTCCTCGAAAAACATGTGAAATTTTTCAAATTTGTCCTTGGACAACCTGGATAATTGTGCAAACAAATTTTTTTGCAAATTTGTCCTCCGAAAACGTGGGAAACTTTGAAAATTTGTCCTTAGGATAAAGTGGGAAATTTTGCAAATTTGTCCTCGGAAACCGTTGCAAAATCATGCAAAATTGTACTGGGAAAAATTTGCAAATGGGCCCTGAGCTAAGCACATAGAAGCATTAATTTTAGATCGTGATAACATGACTATACGTTGAATTTGCCAGCCATTTTCGAAATAAGTCATTCTTCCCTGAATTTTTCAACATTTCCATGTCTGGGGGTACCATATCATTTATAAAAAAAATTGTCCCAATAATTCACCTTTCTGATGGTATCAGTGGCACAAATGAACTTGTTATAGTTTTCGTAGACCAAGGTCTTCATGTCGCTCTCCAACGTCCCGATCTCCTTGCAAATGCCAACTTTCCTTTCGATGAGTTTCTCCATAGGATCCTCCTTCAGCAACTTGTTTAAATACAAATCCGGATTAAAGCTGGACTGATCGATGTCGTAAGGATCGAAAAAATCCTCTTCGTCAGCCGCATTTTTAGACTGGAATGTTTTATTGCTTTCGTCTGAATAATATTTGAACAGCAGGGGATTCTGAGGCCGCGCCCGTTTCGAGTTCTGCTGTTGAGAAACGGCGTCTGAAATTAACCAATTTTTGAAAGCAAAGATTACTAACGACCATTTTTCAACGATTCACCAAAAAAGGGGTTTATTACTCAATAAAAATAGAGAAATTGGTGAGATTTGCCAACGTCACCTACCTTGAGTTGATTCGGAGGACGCCATGTTGTTCAATATTCGAGCAGACGAACGCGGGAATTTATACAGGGTGAATCGAAAATTTCAGTGTTGCGAAAGATGTTCTTAAAATATTTTCGAGGAAAGTTTCAGATATAATTTATAAATATTTTCGATGAATTGTTTGTTCAACTAGGCGTTGAACTCGAATTGATTACAAATTTCATTTTTCAGTTTTCAAATTTCAGTTTTAATGCTTCTACGTATAGCACAGGGCCCATTTGTAAACTTTTTAAAAAATTTGGAGTTCAAATTTGAAAGATTTTCAACAATTTCAGAGAACAAATTGGCAACATTTTGAGCCTACATGTATTTCGAGGACAAATTTGTGAAAAATTCAACAATTCCCGAGGACAAATTTAAATTTTTTTTCATTAATTAACGAGGACAAATTTAAAAAATCCTTTTTCATTTGAAAAAGGAAGATTTGAAAGAATTGAAAAATGTTCAACAGTTTCCAAAGACAAATTTTCAAAAACTTGGACAGTTTCTGAAGAAATATTTTAGAAATTTTTCACATTTTCCCAACACAAATTTGCCAAATTTTCAACAGATATAGAGAACAATTTGAGAGTAAAAATTTGAGAATAACATCACCCTACAAATTTTCCAAATATACACACTTATCCGACTACAAATCTGCAAGACTGAACATTTTCGTATTAATTTCAACAAAATTACATGCGAATTTTTCAAGATTGTCCTATGTTACAGTAAGTATTCCGCTAATGTTGCCGGTTCCAAGCCTGGGTTACTGAGGAGGTCTGCTCAAGATGTTCAAAATAAAAGTACGTATAAAATTACGTGAATGCAAAAACTTTATTCCGCCATACGCGATGGTTGACAAAACGGTGTCATCGAGATTCGCTTGCCTCGAAGTCCGATGCTGTACTTTAGAAGTGGCGGATTTCGGAGGTAGCACCCTTTTCCACCTGGGGTGTAAGCCAAAAATGTTCCCGTGATGTCATATTTGTGGGTGAGATTGACCGACACCCAGCCTGCGAATGAAACAAATAACGAATAAGCGTGCGTTCGGAATCTGGCAACCACGATGAACTGGCAGTGGATTATCGTTTTTACCGGCTGAAGAAAGCACGATGTCCCCGCAACACTCCATTTTATTGGCGCTGAAGAATGACATTTCTTTGGGCTTGAGCGCAGGGAAATCCTTGAGACGTTCGCATCCTCCGAACGGTACCTGTAAAGTATGAAATGACTTCTAAAACAGATATGACCATCGTGCCAATCTTTAGATAAAAATAAACCAAAAGTGCATTTGTGGACAAGAATGACAAGAATACGGTAGTCGCCTCAGATTCGTACATCTTCTAGTACCATGAATTAATTCGGCAAAATTAAAATCCACGAATTTAAAAGTCTATTGCGAGTTATGAAACGAAAACTCGCCTTAAACACTTCGGTGCCGAGATATTTCCGGTAAAATTCATCGGCGAGTTCGGTGTCCACGACGCTGATGGGAAGTTTGTTCGATGCGAACAACATGAAACAGGCGGACGTTTCTCCCTAGAAGAATGTAAAAACACGTTACGAGTCATATATATATATATATATATATATATATTGAAGATATACGAGGGGTGCTCGTAAGTTCCTGCGATCATTTTTTACAACAAAAAAAAAGTATATGGTCGCACGAATTTAAATGAAATAAGATGTAAAAAAACCTTCCGTCATTCCCGAACGTATCTCAACAACGGAATTTTGTAACGATGCATAATTTTTAACAAAACAGACAAATATCCTAAAAAACTCCGTAAATATCTTCCTTTCTAGAATTTTCAAAAGACAAACCTCGATATAATCGATCCGTCCAAGTCCAGCCAAGAAGAATGATTGTCCAGGTCTAACGACCACGCAACTGGGAGAGAGCAAGGTTTTGGGGATAGTCAGAGCAAGTTCATCCAGGGTCAATAAATTGATGATCTGAGATTTAAATGAAAAGTCGGGATTAAAGTTAGTGCGCAAAACTTGAAAATAATATTTCGCAGACATGATAAAAAATTAGAGAAAATATTTCGCGGAACACTAAGCTCTAGTTTTTTTTTTGGTGACAGTTTCAAAACCTAACATTTATTAGAGAAAAATTCTATGGTTATTCGAAACAATCAGAAACCGAATCCTTCAAACTTCTACAGTTCAGCGATTAAGAAACGCTGATCTAAAAAGTGATCCACCAGGCCGGGTTTCCCAGAAATTTCATTTTCAACTTCCCTGACTTTTCCAGGTTTAAAAAAAACTTCACTGACCTATAATGATGTCAAAAACTGACATTTTTCAAAATCGACGCAGTAAAATATTTTTTTTAAAAATTTACCAATAAAACTTTGAATATTAAAAAAGAAAAAGAAAAAACTTAAAAAAAATTTACATGAATAAATTTGGAAAAAATTACAATTTTGTATTCGGAAAATGTAGAAAGTTTTGCAAATTTGTATTCGGAAAACGTGAAGAAATTTTCAAATTTTGTACTCTAAAAGCGAAAAAATGTTGCAATTTTATCCTCGGTAAACTTTTGAAATTTTGTCCTCAGAAAACATGGTAAATTTTGCAATTCTGTCCTCGGAAAAAGAGGAAAATTTTGCACTTTTGTCCTCAGAAAACGTGGACAATTTTGTAATTTCTATGCAGAAAACGTAGAAAAATTTTCTCATTTTGTCTTCGGAAAACGTGGAAAATTTTGTAAATTTGAACTCTGAAAACGTAGTGAATTTTGCAAATTTGTTCTCAGAAGCTGTTCCAAATTTGAACCGGTAAATTGTAAAAAATGCTTCCAAATGGACCCTGACTTTTCAAAAAAAAAAAGTCATTCTTTCCTCACTTCGCCCAGACATTTTCAAGTTCCCTGACTTTTTCAGGTTTTCCAGGTCTGGGGGAACCCTGACCACGGAGTAAAACAGCTTGATTTTAGAGCGAAGAGCTAACCTGATCGTGATGAACGGCGCCGGGCGTATCGTAGAACCATTTTCCATGAACGAAGTCGTTATCATCCGCTCTGAATTTCTTCCTCCTAATCTTCGATAAATCGGTCGTGACGGAGAGCGACATTCTGAACGGATCCGAGGAAGCGCCGGCATCTTGTTTTTCTGGATCGATGTTTTTAAAAGTCATTCCGATGTTACCTAATTATGAAAGTAATTTCTTATCAATCTCGACGTTTCTAGGACAAATTGGAAACCTGCATTAGGGTTCGGATCCACAACAGCTGGTTAAAAAAAGGACCAAATTAATCCAACGAGGGACAACCTCGAGTAATGGGGATATTCAATTCAACTCAGTACCCTACTATCAGTAAATGAATACCATGTGGTAGGGGGTGAGTAATCCATCAACCCAAATTATTCGGAAGTCGCCACCGCTTTAGTGTTACAATCGACGGATATAAATTGCCGTATTTCTTTTGTGGAACACCTTATTCTGATTAGTCACTGTTCCAATGATTTCCCTGATAAATGATAATGTCAAAAGTTGACATATTATTCAAAATCGACACAGTAAAATATTTACTGTAAAAAATTTCAATATTTTGAAAATTAATGCAGCAAAATCAAAAGAATTATAAAAAAATTGCACGAAATTTGTATTCGGAAAATGTAGAAAGTTTTGCAAATTTGTACATGGAAAACGTGGAGAAATTTGCAAACTTTACCTTCGGAAAACTTGAGAAATTTTTTACTCGGAAAAAGTGGAGAATTTTGCAAATTTGTCCTCGAAAAACGTGGAAAATTTTGCATTTTTCTCTTCGGAAAAGGTGGACAATTAATTTTGCAATTTTGTCCTTTGGAAAACCTTGAAAACTTTCCAATTTGGTCATCGGAAAATGCGAACATTTTTGCAATTTCGTAATTTTGTCCTCGGAAAACGTAGAAAACTTTGCAACTTTGACCTCGAAAAACGTCGAAAACTTTGCAATTTTGCCCTCGGAAAATGTGAAAATGTTTGCAATTTGCTCTCGGAAAACGTGGAAAGTTTATCAAATTTGTACTATGAAAACGTGGATAATTTTGCAAATTTGTCCTCAAAAACTGTTGCAAATTTTTACTGTAAATGTAAAAATGTTACCATTGAAATGGGCCCTGAGCTAACGTTTGAATCGTTGAATGTTGAATTAAGTTTAAATCGCAACAACACGACTACGTTATATTTCCCTGACTGTTTTTAAAAAAATTCATTCTTGCCTAACTTCTCCCAGACATTTTCAAGTTCCCTGACTTTTCCAGGTCTGGGGGAACCCTGGTTAACCGCTT
The DNA here is from genome assembly GCA_034698745.1 of Megaphyllum sjaelandicum. Lineage (NCBI taxonomy): Eukaryota > Metazoa > Arthropoda > Diplopoda > Julida > Julidae > Megaphyllum > Megaphyllum sjaelandicum. The sequence goes on along the minus strand of JAQGBX010004325.1, from coordinate 8,809 downwards.
ACCAATCAAAGTAGCATAAACGGGATTCCTGGTTGACAAAAGCTCTTGCTTCCGAAGCAATTTTTCTTGGGCATATTCGTTGGCCGCAGCCTTCAGTCGCTTCACTCTCAAATACGTCCGCCACGGAGAAGGGTTCAGCAACGGGAATTTCAGCAGCTTTAACGTTGTGCCTGAAATACAGAATAACTTAAGAAAAAAACACAACATCCTCGTGTATGGAGGGAATATAAAACACACGAAAAAACGAAGAACAAAGGACGGGTTTCGTGACGTACCTGGCCACATGGAAACCGTGGCTCGTTGAATGATATCGTGGGCCTGCGATTTGCAGAGGTCCGACTGCAGCAGGGCATTGAACAAGGAGGACTTGCCAACATTGGTGCATCCAACAGCGTAAACGTCGCCTAAAATCGCAACAACATTAAGAATCGTGAATTAAACTTATACGGTGAAAGCGATATCGCCTGATTTGGGAGTCTAGCACTCAGAATCCGTTGAGATTTATGCAAATTTCTTCTCGGAAACAGTTTAAAATTCTTTAAAACTGTCCTCGAAAACAATCGAAAATTTTAAGAATTTGTATTTCGAAAAGTCTGAACGAATAGCTAAGTTGTCATCAGAAACTTTTGAAAACTTTGAAAATTTCTGCTCGAAAATCTCGCAATCCGGTATTCTGAAGTTTTAAAATATGGCTAAGCTGAGTTAAGAAAACGTGGAAAATGTTGCGAGTTTATCTTTCGAAACTTCAGAAAATTTTGCAACTTTATCCTTGGGAACTGTTGGAAATATTTATCCTTTGGAACAGGGTTCCCCCAGAAAATTTCCTTTTCAACTTCCCTGACTTTTCCAGGTTTTAAAAAAATTTCGTTGACCAATAATAATGTAAAAATTGACATATTTTCCAAAATCGACGCAGTAAAATATTTTTCAAAATTTACCAATGAAATTTTGAGAATTAAAATAGAAAAATTAAAAAAATTAAAAAAAAATTTGCATGAATAAATTTTGAAAATTTTGCAATTTTGTATTCGGAAAATGAATAAAGCATTGATAATTTTTACTTGGAAAATGCGGCGATATTTGCAAATATTGACCTCAGAAAACTTTTGAAATTTTGAAATTTTGTACTCGGAAAACGTGGAAAATTTTTCAAAATAAGTTCTCGAAAAATTTTGCAAACTTGTCCTTGGAAAACGTGAAAAAATTTGCAATTTTGTCCTCGAGAAACGTGGACAATTGCACAAATTTCTACTCAGAAAACGTCGAAAAATTTTGCAACTTTGTCGTACGTGGAAAATTTTGATAATTTGTAGTCGGAAAACGTCAAATTTTGCAAATTTTTACTCAGAAAATGGGCCCAAAAAGCCAATCTTGTAGAAGTATTAATTTTAGATCGCCATGGCTGCGCTGAATTTCCCTGACATTTTTAAAAAAAGCCATTCTTCCCAGACTTCTCCAGATTTGTGGGAACCCTGTCTAGATTCAAAGCTAACTGCGGTAACCTTTAATTCCCCAGTTATGATGTATGGCGGTGATCAACTCCTCGATGCCGTAACCAGTTTTGGCGCTTACGAGTGCCACGTGCTTGATATTATCTCCGGTATCGACTCCGAAATCCTGCAGCGCTTTTCGCAGGCACATCTTGATCCTATCCAAATAGGCGATGTCATCTTTGGGAAGGAGATCAACTTTATTTCCCACCACTACGATGGGACGACTGGGACCGACGATGTCGATGATGCCCGGCCAAATGCTGCACGGAAAGTCCAGCAGATCGACCAAAAGCAGGACGAGCGCATTCTTGTCTCGGATCTCGGAGATCACTCGGACGTAGTCCTGGGGTGACACAGAGACGTTAAGCGCCACGTCGTAATACTTGAGAAAATTACACCGCTGGCAGATGGTGTCCTGGAGTTCCAGCGTGGTCAAGTTTTCCAGCATCTCGCTAGGCAGATAACCCGGAATGGCACTGTCGTGGCAATGCAGTATCGCCCCACAGCCGCCACAAGGCACGTTGGTGCTGGGAATATCCGGATTCGGGGTGCCGTACATCGCCTGCATCCTAAACCTGTCGATATCCAGAACTTCGCTTTCAGTTATTTCCTGTTGGTAGGGAGTCTTGAGTAAGATATTCTCCACGTATTTCGGATTAAGCAGCGACAGATCATCCTCGGGTGGCACGGTGGCGATGCTTTCGTTCAAATCTTCCGACTCCTGCATGGATACTGAAAAGCCATAAAAGCAAGCCCGCCATTAAACATTCCCGTTCCGGCTTACTGAAATTCCGGATTACTGATTACTTAAACGCTTTAATCTTCCTTGCATTTTGCATCACGTTTCACATATTTATGTGCCAAAAAATCACTCCAAAAGTAGGCATAACCAATTAAAAATCTTTGACCAAGCTTCGTGATAAGAAGGATGCTTACTTTTGGCCCTTTATGCATGATGCGATTTAGACGACGGAATAATCTTCCTAATAATAGTTCAGATTTGTTACGAGTTTAATTTAACAACGATGTACGAAGTCAACCGCAGATGTCATAGACACATTCTCCTGAAAATGGGCCAGACCCCTCCCCCCCCCCCCATCAACCATACGACATTTGTTTTCTGACAGCGGGGTACCGAGTTGAATTGAATTTGAACTCTTATACATTATCCCGAAACAGTATTAATCAGTCCAGCAGCAATCTGCGCGAGTACCTTCTTGCAGAGAGCTATCCCGCCTCTCCGACACGGTTACTTGGTCCAATACGGCTGGCAAATCCTCTTCGGACTGGGTGTAGGAGGATTTTACCAACGTCTCCTCCTCCAACGCCTCGATCAAAGTCTTCGAGACCTCATTGGCAGATTTTACCATGGCGAATGGATACTTGACGTCTGCGTTTCCTTCGGCCGCCAGCCAGTCTCGCAAACCCGCCACAATCGCGACGTCAGGTTCTTTCAGCGTCAACGTGGTGCTCAATTCACCTCGCCACAGCCCGGCATCTTCCAACAAGGCCTGAGCGGCGTAAGACAGCCCGCCTTGAGGCCTCTTATCGGGCTTAATTTCCAAGCCATTCGACTTACTGGCATCGAGCTCATTCTGATCTAGCTGCGGGGGACGCGACTTTTTAAGTTTATCGTTCTGCCTCTGGATGACGGCTTTCCACAAGTGCGAATTGTAAAATTTTTTCTCGTACATTTCGTCCAGATCTTCGTCACTCAATTTCGGCGTTTCCGAAACTGGGCTTCTATTCTCTTCGGATTCGTAAGTGACGACTGGGACGAACAGATGGGAGCGTTGCTTCGGACGTCGTTTGCGCTTGGGTCGATTTTTGGCGGAGGCCAGACAGCGTACCGCCACTTTCCCGATCGATGGTTGAACGTTGCGAAGCAAAAGAAAGCGATGAACGAACAAAATAGACGACATTTCTTTCAAAGCGTTCGAATAATGTTTGCAAGCTAGAAAATTCATCACGATCGAATTATTAAAAAATAGTTTCAAAAGTCAAGAACTTCGCCGAGGAGACGGAAAATACGAACGTCGTTTCTTGCATCAAAGCCGCCGATGGTTTTCAAACTGAAAATTCCTTTCTTAATATTAAAACTACATTAAAAATTGACTGAAACTCGCGTTTTTGAAGAAACGCGCATGTTGTTGAAGCAGACGCTCTTTTAGCCAATGTTACGTCTACCGCGCTGTACGAATATCCCGGTTGCCGGTGGATTTGTCCCCATGTATGCAATCGCATTTGAGCTACTGTACTGTGATTCAAGTTCCTCTTTGTAAACTTCTGCATGTTGTCTCTACGTTTTCTCGGAAATCAACAGTTTTTTAGTAAGTATCTTATCGTTTGTGTCAATTTTACGAGATGAAGGTGACGTTCATCTAACAAATTATTGAATCACTTAGAAGCACTTTTTGTAACGCGATAGGCCTACATGTATGCGAGGTGCACGTGTGTTCCCAAATGTGCTTGATGGATGTTTATTTTCAGAGTTTAGTTTAGTTCGAATCCATGCCAAAAATTCAGAAAAAAAAGCCTACTTCGAATAAGCTTGTCCATACTGGGGCTTGTCTAGAAAAGCTACTTTTACATACCTGTCAGACTAATCATAATTTCCACCAATGCCATCGTAATAAAAACTGCAATCAGATCTAGCTGTCAAATGAATGCGGGGTGTTTAAGAAACTCGAAAATGCGTGCCTGATGTAAAGGTCAGGGAAGAATGATTTATTTCGATAAAGTCTGGGAATCCAGTCCAAGCCCAAAATTAACGTTTCCACGTGATTATACATACTGTATAGCTCAAGGCCCATTTGCAAAATTTTTTAAATGTCATAGGAACAAATTTTCAACAGTTTACGAGTGTTAAATTTGATAAATTTTCAGTTTCCGAGGCAAATTTGCAAAATTTTCAACGGTTTATGAGTATAAATCTGATAAGTTCTCAGTGTCGACGACAAATTTGCGAAATTCTCAGTTTTTGAGGACAAATATGCAAAATGTTTAACAGTTTACAAGTATAAATTTGGAAAATGTTCAGTTCTCGAGGACAAATTTTCAATCTCAGAGGGCAGATGCACAACTTTTTCCTGCTACATATATTTCCAAGATTTCCAACTGTTTTCGAAGACAGATTTGCTTAACTTCCAAATCTTTTCCCCCGAGTTAAGTTTTGCGAATTAACTATTGAATAATTTTCTGCGTCAGTTTTTAAAAATTGTAGATACCATCGGTATATATATATATATCAATTTGATATTGTTATTAGTCAGGATAATTTGTTTAGAAAACTGGAAAAGTCAGGAAAGTTGAATATGAAATACGAGCTAACCTTTATGTGCTTTGTTTGCGCGTACGCAGGCCGACTTGTGTTACCTTCATGTAAACCAAGGATTTTTGGAATATTGGTTTGTTCGATGGCTGACACTGCAGCCTCCGTCCCAGCAGATACCATTCTTCAGGAAGACATTTTGAAGAACGAAGAAAACTCAGGCACGGCGAATGGCATGGTCAAACATCCGTTGGACGTCTCAGAAGTCGACGCAGGCGCATCTTCCAAAAAACTAAAAACAGATACAAAAGTCAGTAGCTTAAAAAAATCTTTTCATTCGCTCAATTTCTGAACAATATCGACTAAATTAGACGTTTATGTATGCTTTGCAGGAAGAGTTTCAAAATGTGGAGTCAGCCAGGCGGAAAAAAGTGGCATTGTTACTCGCCTACTGCGGTTGCGGATATTATGGGATGCAAAAGTGTGTAAGCGAATGTCTGACATTTGAAAGAAATGTTGTTACGGTGAAAGCCGCTTAATTCGATGGTTTTGGTTCCAGCAGTTTTGACTGAAATGGGCCATGAATGTTAAAAAACATGCTAAAAATTGACCTTATCAAAATAATTTTTACTATACTTTAAAAATATGTACTTTAATCATAAGTATGCATTTACATATTTTTAAAAATATGTGGAAAATATGAAGGAATTAAGCGACGAGACGACTGGATTAAGCGACTTTTTTTCATTAATAACAGTGTAGGAAAAAATCCGTTTCGAATGTTTTGATCAAATAAAATTGGTGACCGAATTTACCGGCTTTTGATGCAGTTTCCCCGATTCTCAATATGGTCTACTCAAACGTTGCCATTGTTCACGACGTCCTGGACCCATTCCCACATTATCGCTAAATTGTCATAACCTTATTATGATTTGAACAGAAATCCTGGGATGAAAACGATAGAAGACGACCTATTATTGGCGATGGTGAAAGCGGGTCTCATAAGCCAGGACAATTTCGAAATTCCACAAACCATGCAGTTTCAAAGAGCGGCACGGACCGATAAAGGAGTTTCGGCGGCCCGCCAAGTGGTCTCCTTACGCATACGTATGTGCGACGAATCATTTCTTTAAGGCGGTCTAAATCGGTGAATAGTTTTAAATGTTTCAATTTTTTTCATTCCCTTAGCTTTAAGTGGAGATTCGGTGGAGAAAATAAACGCTCATCTTCCATCGGTGATTAAAGTTCTAAGTAAGTCCAGATACTATTAATTTTGATTAAGTTCGAATTTATCTATTAAAGTTACCTCTAATTTACTGGTTTTACTTTCTAGGCATAAAAAGAACTACCAGGGGTTTTAATTCGAAGTTTTGGTGCGACGCCAGGACGTATTCGTACACATTGCCAACATTTGCTTTTACACCACTTACGGAGGTTGGTGCACTAAAAACTACGGAGATTTACCTTTCAGTTTTAAAATCAGAGTTTCCCCAATGTGTTCCACCCCATTTTTGTTTTTTTTAATTCCAGAAAACCACTGAAGATTATCGGATAACCGGTACGTATTTGAAAATGAGCGCTAAATCCGTCGTCGGCTACGTGCAGATTTGAAAATGAAATGTTTGAACATTTCAGATGACGTCATCGAGAGGTTAAATTCCATTCTTCAGTTGTTCAAAGGGACCCACAATTTTCATAATTTTACATCAGGAAGGTAACTGTCAAATATTCTCCGTCCAGCATGTCTGGTCAGATTTTCGCCCATTTCGTTACAAAAGTAAATTCAGTAAACTTCCAATTATCCGGAGAGATTTTCTAAAGAGAATAAATTGAAACCCTCGGATACTCTTGAAATGAGGTTCGATATAAATTACGTCCATTGACCAAATTTGCCATCGCTTAGCATTCGTAAAGTAGGCCTAAAATAACAAGAATTTGAGGATTTCGCATTTTTAAATTTTCCACGTGGCAATTAATAAAGTAATTGAAAACTTACGTTTTAATTTCGAAAGGCCATCATCTGGAGATCATCTTCTACAATGAAGAAAATTGAGTATTTCGTTAAATGAAAATTTAAAATGCGACATTGCTGATTCATCGTTATTTCACGTGGTTATCTCATATTATTAATTCAATTCAACTCAGTCCCTTACAGTCAGCAAAAAAATATTCCATATGGCAGGGAGGTCTCGCCCATTTTCAGGAGAATGTCGTTACATCAGTCGCAATCAACTTTACTCATCATCGTTAAATTGAACTCGTAACAAATCTGAACTATTCTTAGGAAGATTATTCCATCGTCTAATCGCATCGTGCAAAAACAAGGACCAAAAGTAGGCGTCCGATAGCACGGAGCTCAGTCGGCTATGCCTACTTCTAGAGTAATTATGTACAAATTTCGAGGAAGGTTAAAGCATTTTAATAATCTCATCGATAAAACTTATCGTCTGGCCCTTAATGAATTCCAATTTTAAGAGTGAAGCATCTCTGTCCCACTCGCAGAATATTGAAAATTTCCCTTAACAAATCTGTCTGCTCTCCGTTGGACCATTTCAAGATCCGGAATTTGATTCATCTCGTGAGGGTTCCGAATAGAAACGCAGCATTCCAACATGGGGCGAACCAGAGCTGTGTAGCCAGCTCGAGAGTTGGTTTGCTGCCTTAATATTGCTGGTTAAAGGATGATTCCAGGAAAGATTATTAGAGATATTTGACATTATCAACAACAGCGAGTCTAAGCCCACCCAAATCGTTTTTAAATGGAATAGTGACCTTTTTACTGGAAAAGCTTATTACGATGCATTTGATTAGCATTTAGCCACAGCTATAATATTAAAAAAAATTTTTTGATGGTAAAAATTGACTGGATAATCGGTATCCTACTGTACGTTTTTCAAAAAAAGGATTCTATAAAAATAGATTACAATTTTGGACCATTAATTCAAGTAATTTTACGTGAAAAATCAAAAGCCTGGATTGCTGCAGTCATTGAGATCTCTTGACAATATTTTGCAGGAAACCGGATGAAGCTAGCGCTAAGAGATACATCATGGAAATTGAGGTAATGGACATTTGTTAACTCGTCATAAAGGGTCGCATCCTATTAGAATGTAAATTGCCCAACCCATCAATCATTTCACACAAATTAAAAAAAAATTTGCAGAGTGGAAAACCATTTATGGACGATGGACTGGAATTACTTACGATAACCATCAAAGGCCAGAGTTTTATGCTGCATCAAATCAGAAAAATGATAGGTAACGAAATTAGTCTCAGTAACGACCGACCGTAAAACTTCACACCTCTCAAAATCTTACTAACTTTTTCACACAGGAGTAACGATCGCGATAATGAGAGATTTGGCCAATACCAGCGTGATCGAAAAAGCCTGGAACACCGATAGAGTAGACATTCCTATCGCTCCCGGCGTAGGATTAATGCTAGAACAGGTTAGTCACTTCGTCCAATTTGAGGTGTTTTCGGAGGGTTTAGCGGTCTGTATAAATGGGCATACTATTGTTTTCGATATATTTTTGACGTAGAATTACGGCTTCAGTTTCCAAACTGGTTACATCGGTTAAAATCCATGTCCCGGAAATGTATACACCGGTTAAAATCCGTGTCCTGAAAATGTGTACGCCGGGCTTTCTCGAATGATTTATAAAGCTACGAGAGGTATCAAAAATATAAAACTGATTCGAAGAGAAAAAGTCCAATGAGTCGGCCAAAATGACGTTAGAGTTCAAACGTCGCAATAGCGAGCGAGTGATCGCCATTTGGTGCTAAAATTGTCACTTGCGATGCGCTTAAGTAATAGCACGTCACGCGAGGTGTCATTGCTTTCGTCTTCATGAGATCTATCTATGTTCGTGAAAAAGATCGATTAGATACATTAAAAATGGTGAAATAATTGTAAATTTAGTTGATTTGTGCGGTAAAATTAGAATAAATCAAATTTAATAAAAATACAGGGATCCCAGCCGTCCTATAAATCCTATATTGTCCTATATTTTTGATGATGTCCTATATTGTCCTATATTTTGAT